>JAVQKC010059614.1:0-78333 GCA_036025475.1 Philypnodon macrostomus
AGCGTGGCTGCCAGTTTGCGCCTACGGCCCCTCCGACCACCACCGAACACCAATCACACAACCACATTCATTCATAGGCAATGTGGGTTAAGTGTCTTGCCCAGGGACACAACGACAGAATGCGCTCAGACGGGGGCTCGAACCACCAACCCTCTGGTTGAAGGGCGAGCGCCTACCCACTGCGCCACTGCCGCAGTTGGCGTTTGTGAGGGTATATTTGTTAGTGTTAGTAGATTTAGATTTTGATAAATTAATAAAAAAAATTGCTTGTTCATAGTTCCTCACACAAAAAACACTGGCAAGAAAAATTATATAAATAATGATAAATATTTTAATTAAATATGGAGTTCTCTTGATTAATTTTAGCTAATTTTTTCCCCATTATATGATGATGATGTGGGGTAAAAATTAACCAGGATATTATAGTCAAGAGAAAAGTATAGGTGCTAAATGGCATATGGAAAAAGCTGGAATGAATGCTATATAGTACAGGTGGATTTTTTTTTGTTTACTATTTTGATTATTATGTGATATAATAATTAAATTACTTTAACTTTAACGGAAACCAGGATAGTGTACTTAAAATCAAGCGTAAATTGAAAAATGCCATACTGAAGAAAATGCGAAAATGTTAGCTTGATTTGCCCAATTGTTTATCTTATTTAAAAAATAAAATGAAACAAAAAAGAACTCACCCAGGATAGTATAGCTTATGAAGTGAACTGCTAAATGCCAATGGAGAAGTGATGAAATGGCAACAGTGTGCTGCCATGGTCCTGTGCATTGAGTGGGGCCAAGTGTATTGTATCCCGTATAACCTCCTGTTACTGCCACACAACACAGGCAGTGGTGGCGGCCTCAGCCACTATGATGGAGTACCCTTCGCCTCCTGAGAAAGAATGTTTGCTTACTATTTCATCATCCCCTGGGGCCACGAGAAAATAAGCCCATCAGTTGTCATTGTGACAGGATAAAAATGGAGCCGTCATATTTCAGTAACACAATGCACGGGCTAAAGGGAAAAAAGAGAGGGACAGTGAGATTGAGTGCCATCTAGTACCATCACCCTATACAGCAAATGAATTATGGACTAGCTTCTTTCTCACGCAAAGACTATAAGTTAATATTATCTCCTCGGGATAATTATAGCAAAGTTCAATTACTGACCCAGTGTTACCGTGTGGCCCTGCGCCGCAGATTCTGACACATTTATCTTTCCCCTCCAACACGGTAAATCTGCATGATCGGAGTGATTTATCTACCGCTTCTCCCACTATTCTTCTTCACATGCAGCGATTGGCCCGGGTCCCTTGAGTCCCCTTGAGCTTAATGTAAGCGTTTCTTTTTACACTGTGTTTTCGGACCAATTTGTGTCCCCCTTTTGTTTTCGATGAATGGGGCAGAGGTCTGGGATTTTAAATTTACTCCACTAGATGTATGACCTGGTGATTGCTAGAAAAGGGGAGCGCATGAACACCATTGCAAGTCCTATGGGCATGCAATAACAAGTGCATTGTGTTGGACTACTCAGAGCTCTTAACAAAACCTCTCCAAAGCAAGCTTTTGGGATGTTTACCTTGACAGTGAAAGGCAACACATTGTCTTGTCTGAGATTGTGTTTACAAAAAACATATACAGCCAATGGTGGGCAACATGACCATAATGATAAAATTAAAAGTATACAATCACCACACACTATTAGCCTAATTGTTGATTCTACACAGGAAGCAGAATTAATAGATTACATCATTTTAGTCTTTGTCAAAAATCAGAGGCTGGGACAAATTACACCTTGCTAAATGGCTTCTCTATAATACATTGCAGGGGATTAAGATGTCACCAGATACATGGGTGAATAAATCTCATCAATGGCCAACTGTTCAACGCTATCACAAACACTGACACTGTACTGCTCCTGTACATTTAGAACATTACATCTAAGGGTTTAATAAAAGTACTATCAAATTAGAGGCCATATATTACAGAAAAATGTGTAAGTCATTTATACTGATCTACAGCACATCATTAACCAGGCAGAAGCTATAATATATTCAACAAAAATAATCACTATTGTTGGTTTAACCCTATTTAGGCCTGTTTAAGTCCTATTGGTTATTTATTCCTATTTATTAGTACACATTTAGGCCTATTTTAAACCTAATTTAGGCCTGGTTTATTTGTGGCTTAGTCATACATGATAAGAATTTACTTTACCTGATAATAGTCTGAGATATTGAATTCGATTCATTTGGACACATCTTAAGTTTGGACCTCTAACATTGTGTAACATTGTACCTAATAGAGTGGCACCTGCCCAGAGAGGTCTGCTACTGTATTCCACCTGCTTTATGTTTTGTCATCTTTCTGATCTTAGAGATTCAATTGTATCAAATTAGAGGGCGTACATTATAGAACAATATGTAAGAAAGCCATTTCATATCAGGCTCTTACTACCGGTGTGACATTTGATCTATAGCACATTATATCCTAGCCTCATACCAGGCCATTTGCATAAGAATTGACTGTCTGCCTACTAAGCCACATGCTGTTTAAAGACTCAGCTGAAAATGTGTGTGCGTGTCACGAATATGAACAAAACTAAATCAAGTCCACAGTCCAGCCCTCACATCCACCGACAATTATTTGCCAACACTGTGATAGTCACTTTCAAACAAATCAAATTTCATTCTTACGAGACACATGTTAAAGAGGTGTACACTTTCAGTAATTATTCTGTAAACGCGGGCCTCGTATTTTCATGCAAATGTATTACGATAGTGACACATCAAATATAAAATCCAATTTGTTGCCTACGAAACACATGTAGGGAAAGAAATGTGTACACTAATTATTTCTGGGGCATCATCGTTCTCTCTCTCACCCACCCTTCCGCTTGCTGCCCATTTCATACACAACCCCAACGAGATATTACATTTGCTTAAAACTCAATCACGGCAAAATGGAGACTCGATTTGAAAAATTTTAATAAAGATAAGTTGCTTCTATCATCGAATCAGGGAATGCTAATCGGTCGCTTTCATTCGGGGTGGTGGAGAGATAATGTCACCCCAGCTCGCGGGCCCTTATTTTGCAATAAAGCATTTACATTCTAATGATTTTATTATAGCCCATACCAGCCTGTCAGCCATGGACCAACAGAGCCAGTCCGCTTCCATTCAAATCGCCTGGCAAATTGTATCAGCTATCACCTCCATAGTGCCTTTTATCAAGCTGGCCCAGTGGCAAGCCGGGGCCCTACCACAATGATGATGTCTATTGCTTGAAGAGTGTGTGTATTTAATCATTTCTTCTCAGTGCTATTGTTCTGCTTACAGTGCATAAATAAGTGCTTCAAAATAACCCTGGAGTGCCACTGACAATGAAACAAAGTATCTGTCTTATTTATCTGCCTTGCATTCGCCACTCTGCCTTCTCCTTAAATATATATGCAGTTTTTTTATATATCCCCCCACTACCCACTACTTTCTTTATTTGCTGCGGGCAATGTTTCTTATTCACTCACGTATCATCTTGGAGCAGTCTGAAATTACTCACTGATGAGCAGAAAGCTTTTTGAGATCGAGATAACCAAAAAGCACTTTTGAATGTCAAAAAAGCACCATCCTCCTGGCAAGTCTACTAGAGATTTGTGGAGAGAAAAATGTTATCGGAGCCCATTGAGCCACTTCCACTAAATGTGAGGAATTCTTTTATCTTTCTGTTTCAGGGAGATGTGAATAAAATTGACATATATTACTTCAAATCAGTCTCTCCATAGCTACAAAAAAAACGTGCATTATAAAATTATGTTCAGGTATTGACTGTTCAGTTATTTTTCGTTTGGTATGTTGCCGTTTATTGCATACTAATTGTTTTAGACGGATTGTTATCACTGGCCACTTACGTGACTGTGAGCACAAATAGCATTTCAGACTTTTCACATTGCATCAAGTTCAAATCAACTATCAGAAAGAAGTAGGTGATTTAAGTGACTTGAAATATACAGGTGGGATCATTTTAACATACAACCATGTCTTTGGTTTACAGAGAATGGTTTGAAAAAGATACGACCAGTGAGCGCCGTTGGTTTGGTTAATGTCAAAGAGGTCAGGGACTGAAATAATAAAAATGCAGTAGCCACTAGATGACCGTCTCAAAATGCACAACATCAAGTCTACCTATAATCAACGGGCCAGTGAGTGTATTTACTTCATCTTTTAAATTGGCAAAACTTTCAGTTGTTTGTTGACCAGGAGTGAAACTAAATCTCTCTCTTGAGAACTGCTTTTGTAACTATCAAGTATAACAAATCCCATTTTTTTAATCTCGCAAGTTGACAAAGAGATTACAGGAGAGCTCCTTTGATACTTACCTGATATCTTACCTCCGCATTTTTGTTCTCATGTCTAATTCTTGATATATGATCATCGGATCAACACTGAACAAGATGATGTGATGCCCTCACCCATGTATCTCTATGGTTTTCAGGTGTACCCATACAAACCGTTTGGTCTCCGCTGGCTGTTGTGGGGTGTAGCAGTATCCTTGACTGTGATATTATGTTCCCAAGTTTAACAAGAGTGCTTTGAAGTCACTTTGGAGTTGAATCACCCGCTCACCCCCGGGCCAGTTTTGTCACCCTCGCTTCATGTATCAACACAAGATTGAGAACGCCTGCGAGCGACTTTGACTAATTGGGGGGTTAAACTGCTCTCCATGAATCTCTTCCCTGATCCCCTCCACATATAATGAATACGGGCAGGTTTTCTAAAGGCCGGGACACATTTCTGGTGACCTTAGTTAGGAGGCGTTATTCTCTGAGACATAGCTGTAAATCCATCCTTCTTGTCCCAGGGCAGTTAAATACCATGCCATTGTGCACCATTGTTCGGTTATTGCTGTTGTCCCTTTTTCTTTCAAGCTCGATTCTTTATTTTGGTGTATATTGTTACCTTTTAACCCAGAGGCAAACATCAAACTAAGAGACAATATCTGCTCCACAAAAGACCTCCAAACTCTATTATGTCTTTTTTTTACTTCACCTGCTTCTCTTTCCCCAGTCACACAGGCCTCTCTCTGGTTTAAGTGAAGGTATGAGCAACACATATGGATCAGGTAGACAGGTGGTCTGAATGAACTCATCGTATTCATGTGTACAGAACTGTGCATATGTTTAAGTGTTAAGAAATGCACTGTAGAAGCAATTCTTTAAATGACTGACTGAATATTTGTGTTGTATAAAGCAAAGTGAGCAAAAAGAAGAAATGTTTGTTGTGGGTCTGGATCTCCTTTCCATCAATATCTTACTATATGGCACAAGCTGAGTGCCTTGACTTCTAGTTAGTGTGCATTTACCTCTACCAGCTCTACAAACTTGAACTGAATCGGCTTTGAGTCCGTCTGGATTGTAGTGCAAGGAAATGTAAATATGTGAGCAGATTGTATACAACTGGACTCTTGAAGTCAAAGGTCATGTGAATGTAGATAAACAATAAACAGTAATGCCATTGTCATACATTTAGATAAGTGCATAGATTCATTTGGATATATATATATATATATATATATATATATTTATATTTCTCTCTCTTTTTTGGTCTTTTTCATTAATCTATCAACTAACATATATTTTTTGACAGTATGATGAGAGACAATAATATTTTAATAAAAGGTTAGTATTCCCTTGAAGGTTCCTTCCCTTACATTTACATTACATTTGACATATGAGCTCACCAAGCCACCTTTCTTTCAGTCATTGCATTATTCACTGTGTGTTCATTTCCTGTTGATCAGATTGACTGTTTGATGTATTCGGCTAACTTGACACAATGATGCTGATAAAACACTGGCAAATTTACTTATTCTAGCGACAGACAGCAATTTAGCGGGAAATGAAGACGTCCCTGACGACCATGCCATATTACACATGAGCCCTCGCAAATAACCTAGTTTGAATAATCACATCCACTGTCTGTTTAAATGATTTTTATACCCGTTTTAAAGCAAGCCTTTGATGTGATAATACTAATTCTCCAGCCGTGCAAAGGAGGCGGTGAGAAAGTGGAAATTATTTCAGTATTAGGATGTCAATCAATCCTATACCACACCTAGCGCCCTTATTAACTAGTAATGATAGAGCTACAGCAGTCACTACACAGCCACGGTGTGCAATGCATTTGATTTAAAAAAAAGACTTTACTTTATTATACTTTATTGTAGCTCATTGTTGCGTTTAGACCCAGTGGTGCATTTGTGGCACAATATGGACCGACACATACCAGACTATGCCATCATGATTTTTGAGTTGCTAATACATATAAAATAAACAACACAATTCTGATAGAACATATAAAAGGCAAAGATACACATTTGTAGTTCCAAAAGACTCCTAGCTCCTATCAAACAAAAAAATCACATTGACCGTCTGCCTTGCATAGCACAATGTCCTAATACATGATTTAAGGGCCTTTTGCATATGGCATGCATTAGGATAATGGAGAATGATAAAACTTTCAGTAGGATTAACATGTGATGCATAAAAAAATGAAAAAAAGGTATTTTTGGAGTGAATGTCACATAGAATGTCACATAAGGATAATTGTGTAAAATCTAGTGAGACAAGACAACATTACTGATGGCAAAATAGAGTATTTTCGTTATCAACAAACAAATATCAACAAAGCTCTTTACTGTGATGTCAATACAAATGTTTTTCCTAAATGTGTCTACACTTTATTAGGTTGGCTTTGTACCATGGTGTTGCCTTTCTATCACTTCAAACCAGTCTTTGGAATCAATACCTCATTTTTGTCCAAAGAGCTGCCACTCACTTGATATTGTCTTTTTATGTATGTGAAAATCTCAATACATCAACACATTTGAAATATTCGGTCCACCTGGCACCAACCAATGTCTGTACAGGCCTAAATCCATTGGCTTAATGCAATATAATAGACTGATCAGGTATTTGAGCTTAGGCTCAGGTAAATAGATCTACCTAATAAAAGTGACCAGTAAAATTGGTATGAATGTAAAATGAACCATTGCATGTAAAGCTAAGGACCAGATAGTGTGATGTCTACAAGCATTAGTACTTTATTTAAGGCAGTAGTATCCTGAATATCGATTGTATGTAGCTTCATTAGCTGGGAACTGACATGGCTAGATTGATGTCTCCTTAAACTGGGTCCTGGTCGGGGCTACCTGGGGAATCACACTATTGACTTTGAACTGTTTGTGCTCCGAGGCCTCTGGAGACACTGTGTTTGTTTTAATGGGATCCATCAATTCTGCTTCCTTTTTAATAATTATTGTTTTACCATACTTGAGAAATGCCAATATCTCTTTGGGCCCACAGTTGCATAGAGACAGCTTCCATCTTGTTTCTGCGTAAGAAATTCACTATTCAAGTTTTCTAAATTGCAACAAACGATACACAAGAGAAATTTACAAAAAAAAGTATCTCCATTAGAGATATGGAATAATTAACCTGTAGTTTAGCATAATTTAATATTTATATATAAGTTATATAGTCCTATTGCAGAGCTTAACATGGTCTTTGATTTTTTCCTTGTTTAAATAGACAATGACCATAGTAAGTTAAACCACATTAAAGCACAACCCAGCAGAGCTTCAAGTTCACCTTGTAAGGTGGTGGAGGAGGGGCCAAGGTTTGCCTCAGATGTCTCTGTAAAAGGCATTTTGAAAGCCAGAGTGATAGAACAAGAGGAAGACAGGGAGAATTAAGTGATCTTGGTACATGATGAAAAGGAATGCTAATGTTAAGTACATTGATCAGCCATTACACTACAGCCAGCCCTTCTCTTTTTTCCCTGGGTATATCAATACATTGAAAACATCATTTGTATCAGCAGTTGTTTCTTTAATTAAGATCTGGCCCAAATCTTTGGTATTGATCTATGCCATTAACTTATCGACATTGTCTCGCCAAGCTGACTCAGTGGCTTTCTCTGTATTGAAATGACCTGGCTTAGGGGTACAAAGTGCACGGCTGTATTATGTCATATAAGCAAGGCTGTGCCTTTGTGTGCTGTCCAGATGAGCTGTTCAAGGTAAGTGGAACAGACTGGTATTGACATGCGTTTGCGTCACTTAACAAAATTAAACATCGGAAAATAGCTTGGAAGAATGTAATTCTTAGGGGAGCCATTGGTTTAGATTGAGCAGACATGTAATTGGACACTGAGTGCTTTGGAGGATTTTATTAAATAGTGTTTAAGTTTAATCTGAAATGAAAAATAGTTTTATAGTCTAAATAATGGCTCTATGACACACTGTATTTATTGTGGTCAAAATGCAGAGCAGTGTTCGTTTCAATATAAAAAATG
Organism: Philypnodon macrostomus; assembly: GCA_036025475.1. Classification (NCBI taxonomy): domain Eukaryota; kingdom Metazoa; phylum Chordata; class Actinopteri; order Gobiiformes; family Eleotridae; genus Philypnodon; species Philypnodon macrostomus. Next base: position 8,349 of record JAVQKC010059614.1, read on the forward strand.
TTTTTGCAATTTATTTGATAATTCCTATTGTCTTTGAAGCTGAGCTCGTCTTGAGTACAGCATGCTGTCGTCCCCTCAGTCCTGCTCCTCACATGTATTGTGTGGTAAGCTCTTGAATCTACCTCAGCTGGGTTTCACATGAGCCTGCTGCTACCTTACTGCTGTTCCTCCATCAGCACATAAGAAGCCTGCGTCCTGCTGAACACTTTCAGTCAAGCCCACTTGTCTCACTGTGTGAAACAGACCAGCATCCACCAACCCTATAAAATACACAACCTCCTCCACTTCTATCCAACCCCCCCAAGTGTTAAATTTGTTTTTTTCCTCAATTCAACTTCATGTACCTCCAGAGGATCACCTATATTACACTCCTGAAACCCCCCAAGTATATATATATATATTTCTTCTCCAGGGGTGAAGGATCGGTGGAGGCTTTGCATCTCCATGGGCATTTTGAACAACGCCTGCTTCACTCCGATTGCAAGCTCCACAAACAAATCCAATAGTCACCACTAATCTGATCATCTCATCCGCAGCACTTTTCATGCTGGGTTCCTCCCTCAGAACCCCTTGTACTAGTTCCAGTCTGGGACTGTGTGATAAGACACTGGAAATTTAGTCATCATCTTGGACGCAAAGGAGCTCAGAGGAGGGATTATGATATTCTTATAACCTTTCATTGGATATGGACGGGGCGGCTTCGAGTCTGGATACAATCCTGAACATAGCTGTCTGTCCGGCCCTTTTCTCCCAGCCCCATTCGCTGCCTCTTCCCTTTTAAAAGGTTGACTTTACAAGATTAGTGCACGGTTGCCTTCATCATGTTAGCAGAGATAGCATGGAGGAAACATAGTGTTAGTGAATACATTTTGGTGCTCTGATAAGAGGCCCAGTGAGTATAAGCTAATAATTCTGTTATTTTTGTATTGGTTTACACAAAACACCTCCAGTGTTTGTAGGTAAAATAAGCTGATGTGAAAGGTTTAAGCTGCATTCAGATACAAAGATAGAAAAGTACTTCAGAGCAAAATAAAAAATACAAAAATAAAAAAGTCCTTGTAGATTTTGTGCTGATTCGTCCAATACATGGTGAAAAAGTCAGTCCCAACAGAGCTAATTTTGTTGAGGCTGGCACATGGCGATACTTCCACTGCAAAGATGATTACAGTGATGACTTTTTGGCATCTGAAGGTGCCAGACAAATCAAACCGCCATGTTCACATTCTGTGAGCATGTGTTAGGGTGAGTTTGGCTGTTAACATATGAGTTGTAATTATTGTGGATGTAATTTAGCATATTTTCTTGGCTGGTCAAATCACTTCCAGTTCAGAGAAAGCTGTCTACAAATATTTTGGTGTAAACATAATATAACATTTGTGGAATTTGCATTGTAGAAAACCTATATGAATTATATATTTGATGATATGTGACTAGTATTACGTTGAAAACCACACACACAAATGGGATTCCACCAAGTCTCAAATCTTTTGTTGAGTTGGCTTTACTCAAATATATCAGGTAAATATGTCCCAAACACACTGTTCATTGTCAGTCACAGTTCACCATTTTTCAGAAAAAACTATCATCTTTGACAGGTGGTGTTAAATATTGATAATAATGTCTTTGAAATGTATTGGCCGTGTGTTTCTTTTTCTTTTATCGTCTGTCTTCTTCGCTGTGTGGTGAGTTCAACATTTTCGCGTTGTGTAGTTCAGACTCATTCAAAGTCAGATCAAATTAGGCCAGGACTGCACCGCTGACATCTGGAGTGACAGAGATGTCCCAAGCTACAGGAAGGAGCAGTTACAGTTCCAACAGCCAACCCCCCAGCTGTACAGCCCCCGCACTTCTCACATCTGCCATCAATATTTCATTAGGTAATCTTAGAAGCAAAGTATAAGTACATGTGCACGCGCTCTCACAATAGCGGCCATTTCTGCATATACTCATGAGGTAGTGTGTAGCCAATAGTAAAGCCCCTTTCTTTCATTACTGACTTACATATACAAAAGCACATAGTTGTTGGGAGGAGGATCATTTTTACCATGTCAATTAGAGTATACAGTGAATGAAAAAGATGCAGTATCCAGTGAGCGGCAGTTGGGAAAATGTCACTAATGATACCAGAGGTCAGAGACTGGTTGAAGATATTAAAAAGACCACAGTTGTAGTTGTAGCTCAGATAAACAGAACAATGAACACCCAAAATGACTATGTGCTCACACAATTGCACAGTTTTTTTCATCTACACATACTAAACCTCTTTGTGCCATGCTGCAGCCATACAGGTTTGCTGAGTTTCCTTCGAGCCAGAAGTGCCTGAAAACTAAACTCCTTTCCTCCCTCTGCTATCCCCCTGCAGCCCTCCTTATGGAAGATTTAGCTTCCATTCATCCCCATTCAAGATGACAAAAATCAATCATTTCATTCTCTCTGGATGGCTACCCATTAAGAATGGGGACAGCAAGTGAAATGAAATACAGATTTACCTCAGCTGATCCCCTCCCATGATATATTTGTCCTGCTACAAATGGCTGCAGCTATGGTTTCCAAAGTTGAAATGGAAGTGTTTGTAGCATGTCTTCTAATCAGCCTCATTGCAAAGACACCTGGGAGGAGATAACAGTGTTATCTCAAAGAGGATGCATAGTGAGTTGTCGGCTTTAGGAAGTCAACCGTGGCATTGAGAATGAGGCCATGACTTACTAAACAACATTTACAGCTTGTCAGGGGCCTTCATAAAGAAATGCTAGGTATATATTTCACATTCAATTTGTTTCCATGGAACTTCATGCACATAAACGTTTTAGGCAGGATTGAATGCATGCAGTGTTTTCTATCTCTTCATGTTATCCCAAGCAGACTGGATGATGTTGGATCAGGTTTGTACATGGAAATAAACCAGGTGGTGATAGTTACTAGCAGCCAAGGCAATTGGCACAAAGCTCAGAATGGTAAGAGTTTCAAAATCCTGGATCTCGAAGGTGAGCCAAACATGAATAATTTCTTGCCCACTTTGCGTTTTGTGATACAGTTATTGTCATTTATTAACTCTTGCCTAAAATATTTTTACTGAGTGTAATCTGTCATATTTGAATTCTGTCGCTGTGATAGATATCTACACTGGGTAACACATGCATAATCGTATTGCCATTTCATTTTAAAACAATATATAGTTTTAATATAGTTGGAATATATTAGATCTTATTTCCCTGAATACATTGCTCTCTTTAATATATTGTTCATAAGATACAGTTATAGCAGTTTTTGGTAGTTTCTAATATCTGTCAGTTTAGCTTTGCTTTTATTGTTTGATATGTTGGTAATGTATTCTTTAAGGCGCCGTCTGCAAAAGCTTATCTGCTTCATCAATATTCTAGAGAAGGTGACAATATTATTAGAATTTGAATAAATATAAGTCCTATCATTTGACAAAGCTTTAAAAAACATGGACCTTATTCAACATCAAGCTAAAATGGGATTTGGATGTATCACAGAAATAATGTATAAATTTATTGTAGTTGTCAGTCAGCTCCACCAGAGATTTATTCTTAAGTTACAATACTTTTATTCATATTTTTGCCGCTTTATGTATTCATGAATTCCTCATCTTCAGAGGCACTGAGGCATGAATTGTCAAAAGCATACATTAAATAATAATACCTTTAGCTCGTAAAGTACGGATGTGTTGTTGTTTTTCACAGAATAGATACATATGTTTTTTTTTACCAAGTATGTATACACGAGCATATGCATGTAAGAAAGTTTGTGGTTTGAACCAGTTTAAATGCTTATAATCAGCCAATAGAAGTTCAAGTAAAACCCTCTAAAGTTCAAAACTCAAAATGCTTTTTAGATGTATTAACATTTGATCTACTAGGATTTATAATGTATGGGTTCCAAAGAAAGAAAATATCCAGTGAGTGGCCGCTCTGTGGATCAAATATTACAATTTCCAACCAAGGTCTGCTGTCTGTCAAATGTAAAATATGCATACCCTTGGTACCACATATACAGTACTTAACAAAGCCAGCACTGAATTTTATTGTTTCTGAACTAAAACATCAATACTCTCCTTCATAGAAAATAAAAACATCACATGTACGTGAGGTCTAAATGACAAAAAGAATATTGGCTTGTACACACACCTGCCTGGAATGATTAAGCTGTAGAGGTGCTTTTTTCCTCTTCCAACAATTGACTGCAGCATTCAACAAAAGGTGTTGATTCAGAGGGCAAATTAAGCCTTGAACAGGCAAGATAATGTGTCTGTGATCAATTAACATAGACAGAAGGTGTAGTGGTTTTGCTTTGAAACTTTAAGGACCGGCCAACAGCGCCTTTGTGCTTTTGAGCAGAGCAGCACTAATCATTCCCGAGGCTTGCTTCTAAAGGCAGCCCAGGACAGGAGTATGGATTTAGCCTGGGGACTCTCCCTAGGCAATGAACTGCCGAGTCAAACATGTTCAGAGCAAAGCTAATCTTACTCTAGGACACAGACTTGACATAAAAGACTTTATATCTAGGTTTTTCCACATTACCTCCATTGGCTTCCCCTTTTTTAATTGGGGCCAAAAAGGAGAAGGTTTCATAATTCACGATTCTGATGGGGGTGGGATTCTAACCCCAAAATCACTTTCAAGTCATGGTTAAACATTTGTATTATTCTTTGTGCAAAACTGCTACAAAACAGATTGAAATTTTACTGAGGAGCAATTATAGCTAACACCGTTCAGTGCCCCATTGATCTCTGGCCTTGTTTTATTGTGTTTAGACCCTGGGTGTTCATTTACAGAACTTTATATTTCAGCTTCATATGTTTCTGTGAATCATTTCTGGTGTAGTAATAATCAGTACTTTTAATTTAAATGTTTACTTTTAATAATTAAGTTCTAATATGTACAATTGTATACTGTGTGTGTATGTGTATATTATAGCATTAAAATGATTGGCCTGTCCTTCAAAAGTAAATTGTTCTTTCCTGCCTGACATAATACTATAATTATGAATTCAAATCATAGTCATTGTCATTTATTTATTTAGTTTTATTTATTATTTATCATAATATCAATCCACTTTGACCACAAGTGACTGAACGGTTATCTCATGTTGTAAGATACATCATTGGGTAATATGTGAAATGCAACAAAAAAACAACGGTTTAGCTTTACGTACAGTCAGCTTACTGTCAGCATGTTTCTTCACACACAAATTTTGTAAGTAATAATCTTGCTTGAGAGAGAATACACAGGCATTATGGTGAGGCTTTAGTGAAGGCAGATGATGATATATCTGTGAAGGTGTGAAGCCGCAGTAATATGATGTACCTTTATATTTGCCAGCTCCACAGAGAGAGAGCGCCCTAATCCCTTCTAAACCAGCCTCTCCATTTCTACGAGCTGATTTAGCTGTGCCTTGAATCGTCCTTTCTGCTTCACTCCTTTTAGTTTGTCTTGAACAGAGAGAGAGAGAGAGAGAGAGAGAGAGAGAGATATCAGCCTGGACTATTTTCTTTTAGATTAACTGACTGATGGGCCTCTTCAAAGCACATCAGACGCACCATATGGATCATGGCAGATACAGATCACATGGAGGTGTTGGGCCAAAAGATAGATCTTACAGCAGTGTTGTCTGACAGTGTGTCAGGGTGTGGCCTTTTACAGTAACAGTCTAAGGGCCCTCTAAGTGATGAGTGGTGATTTGTTATTACAATCTGACAATGGTCTATTTAAAATGGCTACACTTTTGATATATGTCTGCTGTGAGAGCGGAGAAGAAATGTAATCTTCTCTGTAACCATGGCAATAAGACCAACAAAGTCCATCAGTGTTTTCCATGTTATACATGTAACATTTGCTGTTACTTTTGGCTTCAGCCGCCTTCTCCTCAGAGTAAAATAAACACATTTTGTGTTAACTGCAAGCTAATAGTGTAATATGGAACCTATGGCTTTCTAAAGCATATTATACTGTATGTCTCTGTCTCTATGTCGTGCCAAGGATTATGGCTGATCCTCCATAGACCCACAAACCATATTGGCTTGAGTTACTTTTGTATGAACTTTAACACTCAGATGTCTCACACTTGTTGGGTTTTAGTGTTTTATATGTAATAATTCCCTATTCCCGACCATTATACCCTATACTCCCTGCTCGTCCTGTGCTGAATGAGCATTAAGTAATTGTGTAATTCACCACAGATGTCATCCTCAAGATGAATGTCTCCATTCTGATGTGTGAGGAATGGAATCTGAGAGCAACCTGAAAGACGATAGTCAGGAAAAAAGAAGCGAATGGTCAGCTGTGAAAACACCGGCCAAGCCAGATCAGACACTAATGTTCTGTCCACTACACACATACACAAACCAAGCAGGAAGAGGTGCTCATTAATACTTATACAAAGCCACATGATTTTATTGTAAGCCCTAAGAGAAGGTGTTAGAATGTTATCTGTAGCCGTCTTGAAAAGTATAACACACAACACAGGATAACCAGGTTTTTGTTCAAGCATATCAAAAACTAGGGCTGATGCACTGAGGGGATCTGTGTGTTTCTCTCTCCATCGACCTGTCTGTTGACTGTCCATAGTTAGGGAGCAAGTAATGACTTATTTTCAGATAGTTTTTATTTTTTTTTGGATCCACTTATTAGCCCCTAAGTAAGTGATAATAAGCATGCTAGTTAGTGGTTAATTAGCTCTTAATTACCATTAATAAAGCCTCTCTTAACACCTTACTCTGTGTTGCCTTATTGTACAACTAAAAACTTCCTCATTAAAGTCTTAACTACTGTTGGATATAAATTATCATCTTAATTAGCTGTTTGGAGTATGGACCTTTACTAGGGGTTAGTATTTATACTATTCCAGGTGTTAAATATGTGCACATAAGACTTAGTTATGTTTTAATGTTTAGAATATGTTCTCTATTTTAAAGTGATGTCCCAATCATAAATAATAAAACAATAGCTTGACACTAACTAAAATAAATAAGGCCATTTTTGAGTTTACTAATGGAAAAGTGCTACTTAATGGCTAACATAATAAGGTGTTAATAGAGCTAATTAGCCACTCACTAGCATACTTATTAGCACTTACTTTGTGGCTAATAAGTGGTTCCTAAAATAAAGTGTTATTTTTACTCCTAGCACATGCAGGACATAATACATCATTGGTCTAAATTAGTCAAGTTTTATCTAAGTAAAGAGCCAGCCTAAAAAGTACTTGACAGCCCGATAGCTGCCGGTCCCATGAGGTTCATTTTCGTTTTCAGATAATCTGGTGTTTATATTGGAGCCTATGTGCTAATGTGTGAACTTTTACCAACAGTGTCAACCCAGCACTTAATGTCCAACATCCTTTCACATCAATCACTCTTTTAGTTTTTCCTATTTGAAAGTCTATCTGCGGTCTTGATGTTTTTTTTTTTCTGTAGATACATATCCAGAGGCTGCCTGACGGACGGTCCTTTCCTTCCCTCTTCTTTTCTCAAACACTTTTCCTTAAGGTTGTCTTGTGTGGGGTGCTCACTAACTAAGCCAATCTGGCTACACCCAAGCATGCAGAGGAGTTCTCCACCGGCTGGGCCTGCTTATATAAATGAGGACAGTGTGACACCCCAGGGTGTTTCACAGTGGGTGCTATTCCTTCAAAAAAAAGAGAAGAAAAACACAGAATCTGCCTGTGTCCCTTGCTCCTCAAAGTCCCTGGCCATGTAAATAGATTTCGATGGATTCGCTTTCGTCCTCGCCCTCTCACTCAAACTACAAATAACTCCCAAACATAAGACACAAAGTGGCATCAAAACATATACAAACATACAGAATCAAATGGCGATCACCTCTTAGGATATGATCAAAACAAGTGTGAAACTGAAGTTAGCAAGGAGGAATGTTGACTTGTATGCTCCAACAAAAATGCATGGATTTCGTATTGCTGATTGGAAGACCTTTAACTGGGAGACTGGGGAAGTGCAGGCTTTGATGTAAGCTTCCCGCTAGGCATGGGTTTGTGGACGTAAACAATTTGACTTGATTATTTGTATTATAATGTTTGGCTGAAGTGAGAAACACATTACCTGCAGATGAAGCTTCTAAGATTTAACTGGACTAATGCATCTTGGTCACTGCAAAATAGCACAAAAAGTGAATCAGACAATGGTAATGCAGTCAGAGAGACAGATGGGGAAAACTACACCATATATCATTATGAGTTATCAACACTGATGAGACTTTAATATAACTACAGCATCAAGGTTATTTAATACTTTATCCATATATAGTTTATATAGTTCACTCAATGTTTATTTTTTTCTGCAAGCACTGAACGTCTTGTAATGCTTTTGTTATAGCAGATGTATATAAAAAAATACTTACTGTCTAGTGTCAAAGAAAAGGATGATGAAATAACAGTCTACACAGAGGCTGTCTTTACAGGCGCTCCTCTAATGCTGAGCACAAGAAGAGAACAGCCCTGCTTGATCTGACCATGTGTGATGACTCTTGGAGGTCAGACAGGTTAAATGGTATTTGATTAAAATCAGTAGATGGCCAACATTCTCGCACTCTCTCTGTTTCACACATGTACACACACAGACACACACAAGCGCTGTCTACACAATCAGACACGCACTACACTGACGCACAAACAGACTGCCTGAGTCGTGCCTGTTGGGAATACGCAGAGCAAAATAGCCTCCATTCGGTTTTCTTTGGCTGGACGGTTGTTGTAGTTATGGTGGTGGATTGGGAGAGAAGTAGTCTATGGGTGGGTGGGGGGTGAAGTCGACCCTGTATGTTTGGCTGGCAAAAAGGCTTGCCACTGTTTATCAAGCTACGGCAAATCCAATTAGCCTGTGGCCTGCCTTCCAACCCTATTAACCTGCTCAGCTGTGAGAGCACTCAACAGCTCCTGCCAATATCTCATTTCTAGCCGCCGTTGATAAGATCGGCTCAAGATATTCAGTGGGGTTCAGTCGGGCTCCATCTCAGGTGCTCCAGCTGCTACAGAGGCTTTCAAAGCACGGCATATGTCCAGATCTCTGTTCTCTATCCCTCACTATCACCTGTCACCTCTGTCTGCTATCTTCCATCCATTTCCCATTTTTCCTGCAGCTCCCCACCTCTCTGTTTTTCTCCCTCTCCGTCATGTAGCTACACAACGACAACAAAACAAGTAGGACAGTAACTTCCAGGCCTATAGCTTGTTTCCTCGCAGACAGCGATCAGGGCGCGGGCCCCACTGTCTGACAGGAGGGAAACTGATTTTCCTTATCATGGCCTGCCCACAAAGGGCCAGGCCAGGCCCGCGTGATTAGCATTCCTTGGTCGAGATGTGTCAGCCCTATTTCTATCACAGAGACAGATTGAGGCTTTCACTCACACTGGCGACTGAGTGACACATGGCCCTGACCGGGGGGACAACATTGTTATTTGAGTTAAGAAATCAATTTGTATCAAATGTACACTGTAATTTATTTGTTGGCTTTGAAGGGAACCTGGCTAAGATAAATGGGAATGGACTTTTTCTCCCCCTCTCCCTTACCTTGAGCTTGAGCCGATAAAGTTCTTGTGAAGCCCATGATAGTTCCTGGCGTCAGAGTAAAAAGTGACAAACATGTTTAAAGTTGTGCAGTGATCTTTAAATCTCAAAAAGAACACCTTGTCGGACATGATAGAACATTTTTTACCTCTTCCTCACCGTCTGTCAGCCGCTCTGCTGACATACAGCTTTAGTATATTTGCTCACATTTCGCTTTATCACATACATCTGGCTGCGAATGGAGAAGCCCTTTTTAATATATATATTTTCACTTGATTCACAGCACCAGCTCTGAGATCAAGATGGTCTTTGGGGATTGTGAAGATTGATCTCTTGTTTCTTTATATCTTACTTTGAAACCTCAAAAATAATATTAATATTTTTCAAAAGGAGAACACACGGATAAAATCTTGTATACTCTATTTGTAGTAGTGTGGTGCACACTGACACTATCACACCATCATAAAATATTTCTCTGTGTCCAGGAATAATTTAATTTTGCAAAAGATACAAAAAAGGAATAAATGAATCTTTGTACAGCTATACGCACACAAAATATTCAGTTTTACTTGTAGATAAAAAATTTTGGTTGATTAATAAAGAAAATTAAAGTGTTTTTTTGCCCAAATATTTATAAATAAAATAATTGAATACATAATTTCGTGTAAGAGAGATAGTCACCTTGTAATATGATTTAAAAGCTGTTTTCATTTAGTCAGCTGCTGTAGATCTCGTGTGCTTCGAAATGGGGAACAAGCGCCACTAGGATTTATCACTCGGTTCTTTTGGGAATAGATATCAACACTTTTTTACATAATAGTGCACATTAACGTTTGTAAGTAATAGCAGATTATTAGAATCATTAGCTTTAATTACAGTATTTAAAAAGGAGCCATTTATATATTTGACATTTGAGCTCAATATCTCTCAACATATTAGCATTAAATTAGATATAATGGCTCCTTTCAATGACAATGAGTTTAGTTGTTCACCACAACAGGAGGAAAATAAAACACATCATACTGTAACAACATACTGTATTTTGTATATTATTATTATTTGTATATATTATGTCCTAAAATGAATGATCACTTACTTCTATGTCTTTGTATATGTATATTCCTTTGTATATTCTGTTTTTGCATCTTTGTTGCAGTGCTAACAGGATTTCCGCTTCAGCAATACATATAAGATGCTGTATTTATTCAATCACTGGCCACTTTATTAGAATGAGCTGGTACTTAGTTTTCTGCTGCTGAAGCCCTTCTGCTTCATGTTTTGTCATCCTGTGGATTCAGGGATGGTCTCCTGAGTTTATCTGAGGTAATGTTGCCTTTATATTATCTCAAATCACTCTGAGACTTTCAGTACATTTTGCCCACTGAACTATCGCTCCCTGAATAATGTCTCTTTTTATAGACCATGCTCTGTAAAAATGGGAAATTTTAAATATTAGAAAATCCCAGTATATCAATAATTTCTGACTGGTCCAACTGGCACTAACAACCACATCTTTTCAAAGTCAAATTTGCCTGTAACATACAGTATCATCATGTCTAAAAATCAATCGTCTTGATGCCATGTGATTCGCTGAGATATCATGGGCTCACAAGCAAATCAGTTCAGTAGGTGTAAATGTATTGTAAAATTAAAAAAGGTACAATTATGTATCACAGTACAAATACATTCTTGGCTGTCACATCTTTGACATGAGGAAAAGATCTGCAAAGGTCATTCAAACTAAAGCTGGCCTCTTAACCCTGGAAAACTGTTAAGTAAACACTGGACGGTCTAATAAAGTCTCACATAACGATTGTTTGTTTTGACTTGCTGCCAGGAGAATAGCTTGGCATTAGCCTCGCCATGAAACCCATAGAAGTGGAGCATGCTTCAATTGTGGGCATCATTATTATAGCCCTTTGATGATTTTGGATGTATACACTCTTATCGTCTGGACTCTGGCTGACCTTTGTTCTATGTTCTCAGGACTCAGGGCTCTATATTTGTCATATCAACAGCAGCGATACTCTTTCCATGCTCCTCTCAGATGACATTGTGGGAAACAAATGTTGGGTCAACAGCAGTACTGTTAAGGTATATTTTGGATATCGCAAACCATGATATCTATCTGAAGTAACCATTAAAACAATCAAGACAACTGTCAGAGAGGTTATACCCGTTTAAGCCAAACAGCCATATAGTAGAATGGATACAGGGTTGGCAATCTTACCAAGACATGTATTATAGAACTTAGATAATATATAATCAATGGAAAATGTATGTTATATAAAAGAGGAAAATTGGTACAAACATACAATATATTGCCCTAGCATTTTGATGTGTGGGTCTTTTAAGGCTAAACTAAAAACACATCTGATAAAATCAAGCTGTGTTTCTGTCCTGTCACAAAAATGTTGTTTGAATCACAAGGGTCAGCAAACAGCTTAATCCGCTCCATCACTGTCTCCTATGGTGACAGATTGATAGATGTGGCCAGCCCTATATCAGGAAGTCATTACCTTCTTAAGTAAAAGTTGTAAATATCTTAAAATGATAACGTCACAGAGGTCGGCAACATAAAACACTAGATTGTCCTACATTTTGTTGTGCTTTTGTGGTGAGATTATTCATTTTGGTGAACTAATGGGGGAATTTAAATTTGACCATACAGTTTTACATACATTTTCTTTTACGAATAATATACAATACAACAACACATGTTTAATGCCCTAATACAGTACAGTAGCGTATTTTAAATCATTTTTTGGTTCAGATGATCTTTGTGTTGTATCTAGTCTGTTTGTGTTAAAGATCATTGTTTTAACCTGACAAAAAAAGAGAGCCTGTAAACAATTGTGCCTCACCTCAATAAAAGCAGGGATTATGCACCATAATTTTGCCCTTACACATTTGACATGTGATGATTTATTATTTCCTGGCCCACAAGAATCTGGCAGTGTAAAAGTTTCAAAATGGCAGACCTCAGCAGACTTCAGTTGCTCTACAGATGTCCATCTAGTGCCGTTTCATGTCGCTGCAGTGAAACATGAGAAAAACATTAACATTTTAATATGCCCACCTAAAAATAATCTTTAGCTCCATAACAACAAGGAAACCTGACCTACAGCGGCCTCTCACTACACGAACCCCACATCCGACCACCAACCTGTGCTAGAGCCCTGCTAATACCAACATACTGTTCTGTATCTCAAGAGCTTAGACTCATAACATGTGTCTGCTTAGGCTAGATTTAGTTTAGTTGCAATAAAAGCGCGTACAATACCGAGCCTAAACCCCAAAAACAAATTTACTGCTTGTAAGATATTTGGAAAGCGATATCGGCTGTATAGTTCATGTCGGGGAGAAAGGGTGTCACCATGTTATTGCCTTAGAGCTCATGTATTGAAAGTTTGGGCTTGGGGAAAGGGCAGTATATTAAGTGAAGCTCCAAGGATGGGGCGTGCGATAAATCTTGCTCAACCCGGTGCTAAGTGTCACATTGTATTTATGGTGTACAGATTGCATACTTGCTTGTGTTCCCCGGGCTTGACTTAGTTGGCCGATAGCCTAGCTGGGCTGACTCCATGTGTGTTTCTGCCTTGACTTTGCCACCTCTGACTAGCATAAAGTGGCTATCTAGCTGCCCTGAACGGCTACTTGATGGGCTGACAGAGTAACTTTCTTATGGGCTGATTAGATGGTTTATTTGAGAGCTGGCTGGCTGCCTCAGAGCCTGGCTGCTTGATTGATTGCTTGGCTGGTTGGCTGTCTGACTGAGGCTGTGTAATATATGATGCGGTTCAGTGTGGTTGCGATTAACGGATTGGCAGAACAGTTGCATCCATTAATAACTCCACCCTTTAGGGCTGGGGCGACTGCGTGGTGCTGGTGTGCTGTTATAGCTCGGCTTTTGTGGAAAAAGAATAAAGCTAGTTATGCATTTTGTAGACTGTTGATTTTGAAATGTGTTTACTCTTGCGTTTGAGAGTCAATTTGAAAATACAGTACTGTGCAGTTTGGCAAGTTTTTTATATTATTACAAGTAAATTATATCTATGTAGTAATAGAAACCAACTTTCAAAATAAATATCTATATTTTTATCTGTGAGTAAATCTAACTGCAGTCATACTTATATATTATACATTTACATTTTATGTACATTTTTGAAGGACGTGTAAACGTTCTTCCCACCATTTCAGTGGTTGTAGGCTGCTCACATCTTTCTCTTTGTTCATGCCAATACGTCAATGAGCATGTTTGTGGAGCTAAAGACACTAAAAGCCAAGGCAAAAGGCTTATGTCAGGTTGGTAAAATACTGTAAAAATCCTGGATCAAGATGGTGATCCAGATCCACTCTAAAAATAAATATATTAGTTACTTTAACACAAAAAACATTATTTTTACACATTTACACTGTACAGCTAAGCTGTCTTCAGTACTACACAACGACCAAAAAGCATGATTTCCCAGTGCAGTGTATACAAATCTCCTCTGAATCTCACCCACTCATTGCTGCAGGGCTTGAAGAATTTAAGCTAATAAACCGCTTCATAATGCAAGATTAAAGATGCTGTGTAATTTGATTAGCTAAATGGGAAAGAGGGACCACAGATGGGAGAATAAGCCTTTCTATGGCCTCATTAAGAGAACAATCCTGTAAAAACCTCTCGGGTAAAATTCTACGGTGAAGCTTTTTTTTTTTGTGAGAGAAAAGTTTTATTGTGCTCCTGAAAAGTGGCTGCAAAAATATAATTGACATGCTTACAGGGATAACTCCTTCCAGTCATTGTGGATGCTCAGAGACGAAACATCCTGTACCTAATCCCCTACTATTGTTTTTTTGCAACCAGACTGACTTAGCTTCATTATTCAAACATGATGAATTTGTTTCTTTGTTCCTTAGCCTCCATAAAACAAAACAATTATATGGTGATAATCCAAGAGGGTGGCTAATTCCACAGTAAGCACGAGCCCTGTTTTCTTTGTGTTCATTTCACGGTTCTTGAGAGTTCGCTGACACAATACACCAAACAAATATAATATAATGTAGTCAGTGTTATGTTTAGTTCCTGGTATGTAGTTCAGTAGTGTAGCGTTACAGTGGAAATATAGAATGAGAGCTCATATATGTTACGGGAACTCACGGGGCTGTTTGTAAGTCTAAAATTGAATTTATTTTGAGAGCTGAAGCAATATTCCCTCTAAAGTTTTCACTTGTATTATGTATATCTCAGCATGTTTGAGACATTGCTAATTTTACACAGCCCGCTACAAACACAAATTCTCATTAGTTTTGGGTCTGTTCCACAAGAACTTTGTAAAAGCATTTCCCAAGTTCATTTGAATTCTTCCCAATGTGGTCACATTTTCAGTTCGCTCTGACTTCATTCCCTCATCCACATGTGTAGGGAGATCAAGATTAGGTGTCTGCAGAATGAAAACCCAGGAAGCTCACCTGCTCGCCCTTGATATTACGCAGAAAATATAAAATCCATTCCCAGATTTAGACATCTCTCGCCACCAAAAAAAGGTTCTATTCTGTCTGGAGCTGCAGACTGCCTGTCTGAGGCGTCGTTTCTTTATGGCTCAAACTAGATGTCTTAGTTATTGGGATGAAGAAATCTCTGTCAGTGGACATTCACGGGAGAATCCCCATTTTTCCTGCTCTCACTGAGCTGAGGTTAATTTATATTTCTCAAACCTGTTCCTTTCTCCTTAGAAATGGATTCTGTTGAAGTGTTGGTGCTGGATCGTTATCGCTGTGCTATCATTCCGCTGGGACAGCCCAGCCATCATCACAAATGGCCATTTTTCAGCGGAATAAAACATATGAATTAAACTTCATAAGCTTATCTGCTCTTTGATATGTAGAAAGCCCAAGGTTTATTTCCACATTAATCCCCACACCCGTCTATTGCTGGGGCTCTTTGATGCATGAAGGTGGGTTTAGAAAGTGGAATCTGCCAGGTATATATAACTGCATGTTTTACCCAGTGCTTGAGCTTCAGGCCCCTTTTCTCTGCACCTCTGTCTCTCTCACTCACACACACACACAGGTTTTCCCCAAGAATTTCATTACAAAAGGCAGGCATATGCATTGAAATACTGCCGGTGAGCAGGGGTCATGTAGCCCGATACTGAATTTCCCTTGCCTTTGTGCAATCTTAATTGTCTGTCATTTCTGTCTGCAGCCCCGTCTGTGTGCGCTCCAAATAAAACCTATGGAAACATGAAAGGTGGAGCACTGCCCTCACTTTCATCAAGGGATCGCTTACCAGGCCTCGCCGTAGCTACCCCGGGCTTGTGTTACGTACCTCATAAAAGTAGCTCTTGTTTCACCGATGCTCTGCCCCATCTGGGTGCTGGGCTAATCTGTCAAGCCGAGCTCCCAGGCAAATTCTTCTGCGGCGTAATAGACACTGTTACAAACTCCGCTGCCTTTTCTCTCATTTTGCGCCCCTCATTTTTGGGAGAAGGGCTTCCCTGATGCCCTCTGATGCCGCTGACAGTTGGAGCCAAGGCTGGATGCCATGGTGAATTTATATCGTGCTACTGCATCTGTCATTGTTTTCACCGAGGGGTTGACCTCCACACGTCCTCATTGGAATGGAGCTTCAGTTCTGCAACTCCAAGCAAAATAGATACCAGTCAGTTGATGGTAAAGGGTATTCATATGGCAAAGAAAAGCCCCTTCCCCGTTTTTCATAGTTGGTGCAAAACTTTGACAGCCAGTTGGAAACCTCCGGGGAATTGGGTCACGGCAGGATGTGAGCGAGACACGCGGCTCGGGGGAATTTATTGGCAAAGGCACTTTTTGGGAGACACTTTTCAAACTGGCATCCTTCATACTTCACCTCTAATATTGTTTGATCCTCTCAACCTTGATAACACTGTCACTTTCATTTTTTGGCATTTTTTCACCATTAAAATGCATAAGAACATTATCACTATGTAGTAAAACAAAACATAAATGTTTCTGTTTGGCTACCCTTTTATAGCCTAACTCCAAATATTGAAGGCATCAAGGCAGATATGTGGTTTAAGTGGGACAGGAACCGTGACAACCTTAGTATTTTTAAAGCTTGTGCCAGTCATTGGGCCATGAATAGAAGCAGGCAGTCAATGTATTGAGTTTATTACAGCCAAAGCAGCCACATGATCACATAAGCCACATACAAGACAGACATTTTATTTTAAGCAGATTTCACTCTAAAAGGGGAGGAGAGACAGATACTTCTCCTTTAAAGTGGTCTTATCATGGGTGCTGTCGCCTCGCTGGAGAGCCTGACAGCTACAGCCGGCTGAGGCTCCGAGTGGCCTCACTGTGTCTTGTGCTGTTAGCGATAGACAGCTGGGACAGCCATGCGACTCTGCTATTCTTCTGCTCATAACACAGAGTGGCAGGAACCTTTTGGCTTCTTATTTATGGACATAATACCTTTAGTGTGCTCAAGCTAAATTAAATACCTCTTAAATGTTTATGGGTGAGACAATCAATTAACCACAGTTACAGAAAAGCTTCTAAAAGCCAGATTTCTCTGTACTGACATATCCCAACATTTCTTGCTTTGTTGTGGTGTTTTTCCCAGCTTTTGGGGTGAAATGCATTTTTTATGTCTTCTGTTAGATGCATATTATTTAACCCACTTCATTACATCAGGCAATTGCAAACAATGGAAAGAAGCAATGTCCGACCTTTCTATGTTCTACTGTTCTACTGTTCTACTGTTCAATGAAGTGTTTTTAACAGATGACACTCAAAAAATATTAAACAAGTGCATTTTAACATGATTGAAAGCTCAGAAATGTTCAGTTAGCTTAATAGAGCTCTTTCACAAACGGGTCCAGTGTCGCTAGGTTGGCCATTATGCTAATTCAAGTTATTTATGCATGAAGTGAAATGTTTTATCCTGGCCAAAGGTCAGTGTTCAGTGATGGGCCTCTGCCATGTGTACTAAAGTAAACCAAGCTTTGCCATTGTATACACAGGGGCCTGTAAAATTCATTGTGCTTAACAGCTTGACTTGTGAGTTAAACTCTTGTCACATTCCAGGCCAGTTATTAGTCAGCATTATAGTTTATTTGTCCAAAGGTAAGATAAACCAGAGCACTCTTGTTCTATCGTTTAGAACCTGCAACACCGACCAGTTTGTTTGAACAAAGGGAAGTGTGCACTGGTGAAAAATAGTCCAATATAAGCAGATAGTTCATACATGGCTTTGAAACCAGATAATAGCAGCTGGGACTGGAAATTATTACACCTTACTCTGTCTTTTTTAGGTACAGTGCTTTGATGTTGTGTTTTTTGGCTTCAGACACAGAACATTTCTCTTTGCTTTACTTAAGCATATCAGTAAAGCCAGAGATCCCTAGTTAAAAAAAGTAAGGCTTTGTCTAGAATGTGTTTTGACCTAACAACACACTTACATTAACTACATTTAAAATGTATTGTTTTAGGTTATAGTGTTTTTTTTAATGTGGATTTAAAAACACTGTGCGATGTTAATGTATTCTGTTCATTTAATTTTTGTTGGGATTCTTTTCTGGAACAATATATTTGCGCTTTCTATTTCTATTTCTATTCATTTGAATGAACAATCCCACATCATCAAGTATAAAAAAAGTCATTAATGTAATTAGCTATTCCACGGTTTGTTCTTTTTTAAGAAACTATAGAAGCTCCCTTTGTGACTGCTTACTGCCTGCTCATCACACTCTTGAAGTGTCCTGAGGATGAACTTTGGAGAAAAACACAGATGAAAAAAAAAGCATATTCTTTCTAACCAAGATCGGTGTGTCTCGTATGTGGAGACCTGCTGTTGCATTCTCAACACAATCAGGTTCAATTGTCCCATAATTGTCCTCTTCTTTCTCAGACGAAATTGCTGACATGAGAAATTAGACAATCAGAATGGCATTAGTGCACAAGTGGAGGAGCGGGGCATGCTTATACCATAATGTATAGGTCCCATTGGGGGGTGCAAATAAGTTGGAATCTCCCTTTGAAGTGACGGCTGCTCCAAAATTAAACTCTTAGTCACAGTGCTATCAAAAGGATATGGTTGTTAGCAGTGCCCTGTTCAGAAGCTAGCACACTTCTGGATCTTATTACAATGGGATTTTGGATTAGTGCCCTTTAGGGTGGATCATGTATTCCTGCACTTTTGAGGAGTCTGTCACAGAGGAGCTAAAATATATGGGCCATTAAGTAACATGTTTGAAATTATAGAGGGTAACACAAAATTGCACCGGCTGATACAGTTAAATATATATAGGGACATTGTTTTTGTTAAAAAATAAATACATAATAGACTAACTGAATGTAAAAGTGGCAATGATGCAATGGCTACACATGCCTTAACCACTGAGAAGAAAATATTGAAATGGATTAGATAATGCTCTTCAAGAAGGTTTAGGTGAAATGGCACATGGTGATGGATTTATACTTTTATAGTTTGATATTATTTTGTAAGGCGTAATTATTATTTCATTGAATGTAGTGACAATGACACAAGGACTATTATATTTCCAAAGTTTTACTGAAGTGGGTCATCCACAGCTTTAAGTTAAAAATGTCTCAAAAGCACAAAAAAAAAAGTTATTCAATATAAACTACCCCCTAAAAAGTGAATGCGTTTTGATAAGAGAAGGAAGAAAAGCTCACAACTAATGGCGAATAACAAGCTTGTGACGATTCACCAGGCACCTTCACAGAGGACCTTTCCCCCTCTCTGTTATTCTAACAAACAATGTCAATGAGATGGCATCCTACCTCTCACCAATTTGCATGGTTGTCAGTGGAGTGAAAGCCAGTTTAAAGGTACATCCTTTATGTGCCGGAGAAAGGATTAGGGCCAACCCCACAAAGAGGCTTTGATTTTCTTGCAAATATGTATAAGAAGTTTGGCTGAGAAAAGTGAGTTTTCAAAGCCCTAACTTTTCCAAAGCATGTGTCCTTTTCTTCTAAGTATAAATCTGTCTGTGTGTGTTTTGTGGCGAGTTTGCTCAGTCTACTTGAGTGTTCTTCCAACTTTAATAATTTAAGATTTAATAACGGTGGTGACGCTTTAGCTTTAGATAGGATTCAATTTTAAGTAATAAAATAATAAAGACTGAGAAAGGCTAGTAGTTAGTATCACTAATAATGGGGTACAACTACTTTCTTATAATTTATATAGAATTTATAACTTTTTAGATTTGAGATTTAATTTTTTTTTTTTTTTTTATTGTTATTCTTTAGCCTCAAACACATGAAGCCTATATATTGTATGTGTTAGCTATCCGTTAGCTTGTATAGATTGTAAGCACCTAGCATGAGGTTAGAGTGCAGGCCTCATTAGCATGTATAAACTCCTCGGGTCAAGAGGTCGCCTTTGACCCTAACACGCAAAATCTTGCTATAAACACGACCAACGCAAAGCATCTATGTGAGAAACAGATGTGCCTTATAAACAACACACGTGTTTGAACTCGTACAAAAAGTTCACATTCTAACTAGATTATGGTTATTGGTTGCAACAAAATGGCCTCCTATGATCACATTCACAGTGGCACCTGCTAAGACCAGACTTACAGAAATCCCTCACTACCCAACAGCTGCTTCACAACTTTAAGTCCCTTAATCGATTGATGGCTACATGGCAGTAGCATTTCCAACAACTCCAGTTGACATTATAGGGTTTACAGACAAAAACCACACTGCTTCATGCTCAAAAAAGATCAGCAGCGAGGCGATGTCCCCTCGGTGGCAGTCCAGCACAATGTGTTCCAGTTCACTTTCATCATGTTATACCAGCTGAACATGGTGTAGCTTTCAGCTCTGCCCTGTGGGAAACCAGCCTGTCTATTCTCTGGTTATGTGTGCGTGCGTGTGTGTGTGTGTGTGTGTGTGTGTGTGCATGTGTGTGTGAGTGTGTGTGTGAGAGAGATGTTGTCCCGAGCTTTCAGCAGAGCAAACTCCCTGTCCCATGGCCTCCAGCCCCAAATGGCCACAGAGATTCGGAGTGGTGTGCTTGTGTGAATGTTACCCTTGATTCTCGACCAGAATGCCAACAATGCGCTGCCGTGAGCATGTCTTATCCGCACAGGCAGCACAGAGGACACTTCCTGTACTTCTTGTTCTACTTTGGTCTTGTGTTTCTAGTCATTGTTTTCTTCCACATAGTATAACTGTACAAAGTGATGGTGTGAAGCAGTGTCACGTCTCACATAGCCTCTTTCCTTTCAAATCAATTGTTTTCTCTCACATCCTGTGCTGTTCCTGATGTCTTTTGTTTAGTCATTTGCAGGCCGAAGACAGAAGACGAGTTAAAGTAATCTATTAGTAATGGGTGTCAAACGCAGAAAACCGTTGTTATGATTGATATGATTAGTCTTCACGTTTTGCATGATCCAAAATTCCAAAAACAAATAGACATGGAGATAATTACATCATGGCTCACCAATTTCTGTCATTGTCACATGCATTTAAAGAGACTGTTTAGTTAATACTTGATATTGGCAATAATCAGTTTAAATTTTACATCTTATTTGTAATATAGAGAACAAACCTGTACACTATTGACTAAATCGGCTGTTATGTTACATATTGGCAACGACACAATATATATTTGATAATTACCTCGAGGCAAATGACTGACTTCTGAGGTTAGTAGTAGTCTGCTCCTCCTGTTTGTGTCTGATTATAGTGTCCTGCGTGGGACACTTGTTAATGTAATCATACTTTAATGAGTGTCTTTATTTTCTTCCCTCCGTCTTTACTCCTGAGTTCATGTCGAAACAGCTGTCTGGCATATAATACACTGCTCAATGGCTTGTGTCAACAGCTTTACCAAAATAACAATGTTCTCATTGTTTAGATAGACGGCTATTCAGACGGCCTGAATCGTTAGCTGTTGATGTTCTCGAATACTTTCTGATATTAATTCTCTCCCTGAAGGTGACTTAACGCGATCTAAAAACACGTTTTCTTATTTTTGTAAATATATGTGACAAATTCTGGCCTTAAATTTGATCCGGCTCTCTGTGCATGTTTGTCCTAGCACAATAAATCTTCACTCCAGATTGTATAAATGGGAACAGTAATAATAACCAAGAGATTGTGTTCAGAGTCAAATCTAATCTAATTAAATGGTTGTTTAATTCAAATATTAGTCCTCGCTGCAATGAGCGCATTTAATCACTGTCATTTGTTGGTTCTGGTGTGTATGCTTGATGTTTTTGTCTATGTATTTATGTGTTAAAATATTCCATACAGTACTGTGCAAATAAGTGTGTATCTTACCAATATATGACGTAAAGATGTAAGCAGCCTTCAACCGATAATGAAAAGGTGGGAAGAACCTTTAAGTGGACTTTTAAAGTGTTATAACATTACTGGATATGATTCTACTCAACACTCTTTGAAAGCCATTTGCCTCAGAGCATGTCTTCAAACCTGCCTAAAGCATTTGTACTGTATTTCTAAATACTTTTTTAAAGCTCTTAGCAGCTGCGGACATTTTGCCAGTTCAACATTAAATAGATGGGAGCCAATCCCAGTGGATGCAAATCTAAACAAGCGTCAGGTTTCCATTTGGACCGACCCGAATAAGGATGTGAAAGTTTTAATCATCTTTCACATGTCTGCTTTGTTTACATTTGTTTGCTTCTTGTATTTCTTTAGACAAGTGAGTCTCTTTAAAAGCTCTGTTGGGGTGAAAATTGCCTCTAAAGTGTGTGTAAAACCAACACTGTGGATGTTTCTCTGGGAGGCCAAATCAGTTGTGAAGCTTATATGAAGGTAAAATAAATGAGACTTCAAACAGACCAAAGTAGTCCTTGAGGGATAAAAACAGAGCACAAAGGAAGAAGCACTCGGTGTGACATATGCAATCTTTCATTTGAGAAAAACACCAGAGCATTGCCACCTGTTTAACGTAAACTCAGAAAGGCTGGATGTGTTTGGTGTCACATCTTGGTAATTAGCCATTTCAGAACAATGTGGTGTTCATCACAAAGCCAACCTCAGGGCTGCGAAAACAGAGAAAAGAAACAGGCTGAACACTGCTGGGAGTATAAACGTTGGACAATTCGTAAAAATACTAGTATTGTTGTACATTTGAATTTATTTATTAAGGGCAGCAATGGAAATTAACGAATTTACAACATGTATTTATTTATTTTTTATTTTTATTTTTTTTGGACAATGCATATTGATCAACATATGAGCAAAAGCTTCACAGTAAATATGCCATAATTAGCTACAAAAGCTACATTGCATCTGTTGTCCTAAGGCAGGCACATGGAATAAACATCTCATATTTACAATAGTTACAATAAACATTAAACACAGTGTTAATAATAAGTAAATAATAAGAACAGAATGTTAGTTACACGTGAGTACAGGACTGCTTTAGTGTTTTCTTGAAGGTGAGGTAGTTTCTAATATGAGCTGGTAGTAAGTTCTTCTTTTAAGGGTTGCCCACTAAGGTTTGGCAGTTTGATCCCTATTTAGGATCTTAATATGTATCTTAATAAAAATAATAGATAATATAATATTGAATATAAATGGATACTAATAAGTTCAGGCTGTTGGCTGTATCCATCTTAGTGTGATATGGCTTCCACGTGTCAGTCTTCCCCAGCACAGCTATGGCCAGCTATGGAGTATGCTTACCACGGGTGTGTGTGTGTGTGTGTGTGTGTGTGTGTGTGTGAGACTGTGGAGTTAACGTATAATGGAGTCGGTTGTATAGGTGTGTTAGTAATTAATAAAAAAAAAATGTAATTCATTTTTTCCCTGTAGAATTGTCCCGTAGTTGAATTTCTTAGCACTAGCATTCTTCATAATATTTGTGAGACTTTTAATGTTTAAAGCAGCCCGTTGTTATATTGACCATGCTGAAATCAGCCCTCAAAAACCGTAGTAACCAAACACTCTCTTTTGGTGTTTTTCTATCACCACAGTGCAGTTGATTGAACAGTGGTGGCCCCAGGGAGTCCTTCCTATTCCTGTGGACTAATGTTTACAATCGTTTAGGCTCGTCTGTGGAAGGGAACATTGCTGTATGTTTGTCTTTGTTTTTAGGATTGTGGTTAAGCTACAGCTCATCTGGTCACCTCATGGGCTCATCCAGATCTCTAGTGCTATAGTAATAATTTAATGTGCTCAGTTTTCACGGACTTGACTATAGGCATTAGCTCAATACGTGTGGAGAAAAGTATAGTGTGAAAAATCTAGAAAGGTCAATGAATTGAAAAAAAAATAAATAAATAAAAAATACTCCAGAAAATGAATACAAATATAACAATAAATGTGATAAAATTTTCTTATGCAGACTCATTTCTTCTTTGTGTTAAACAGCCAACTGAATTAACCACAACTAAAAAATAACTCAAGTATACTTTAAAATTGTGTCTGGGTAGTACAGTAAAATATTGTAGTACTGTTATGGTTATTATTGCTATCTATGTAATTGCCCTTGTAATTTTATGCTGAAATCCAATGTCATGATTTCTAATATGTTCAAGCAAACAGACTATACTCAGACAGAATAGACTCAGTCCAGTTAATCACCCAGAATGCCATTTCCTCTTCAGCTGTGTTTGTTTCTCCCTGTAGTGTCAGCAGCTTAAGGTAAGGCCCGTGGCTCGTTGAAGCTTTGTATTATTTTAACAGTATTAAAAGCATTAACATGATTATATTTGTATTTCTTCTTTTCTTTTGGCTTTCTCCTCTGGGGTCACCACAACAAGACACTTATCTATGTTTGGGACTGGACTTCAGGTATTCAGGTACTTAAACTGTCTTTAGAGTGATAGCCTGGGACCTGAGTGCTGGATAAACGTTGACTTTCTCCTGCTGCTCCTGCCTGAGTGTGGATTATACAGGGGCTGGGCATAAATACACCACTTCAGAGTGTGCCAATTAACAAACCCAGCAGCGACCACCACACAGGAGGGCCTCTCAGAAAGACTCACCCATGATGCAAGCCCAGACACTTCCAAGTGCTTTCTTCTGGGCCTAGCCATACACAGCTGTTACACTGGCAGCTTTTTAGGCCCAGGAGTTCATCAAGATTTTCACAGCAAGAGTTTCCCAAGGATAGGGGGGGAGATGAGAGCCGGGCAATGCAGAGGGGAGGGCCAGACCTGACTCAAAGACGAGATAAAGCCACCGTACATCCTGCTTCATCCACACCATCTATGATCCGTCTCTGCTTCTGCACTGCACTCCCAAACTGTTTAACACATTGTAATTCAAGGCTGTAGTGCTTATCCTGATGAAAATTATGACTAAATGAACACATAGATACTGCTTAAGGCTTCAAGGTTTATATCATTTACTGATGTTGACGATAATCATTTTCGATTACTTAAAGTACATTAAAGCCTTTCATCAGGTACCAACATGCACATATGTTAAACACTTTTACATTGACAGTACTCTTTAGCCTGCTGTAAGTCGACTGGTTCTTCAGACTGCTGCAAGGATAACCAGGAGAAGCTGCGTTGACCACATTGGCCACAGATGTGCCTGCACAGATCACAAAGAAAGCGTGATGGCATTTCCTCAAGATGTGGATGTGTATTTTAAACTTTGATGTAGACATGATTTGCCATGAAACTATGCTTTGTTCATGTGAGTCACATGGTCTCAATAAGGATTCATACGTATTGCATGTCAAACTCTGTTTCTTACTGTCCCAGTCATGCAGTGCACCAAGTTCATCATTTTTAACATTTTGAGAATGAGCAAATGTTTTACTATAATTAAAACTGAACGTCAGTGACATTCAAAAACAGTTACTTTATTAAATCATAATTACATAGAATATATTCAAGGCATAGACACAGAAGTTGTCACAGCACATGTGCGTGTCCACCCACACTGTAACACAATGCCAATAACTTTTTTTTGCATATAATTTGAACTGTTTAAAGAATGCTAATGCTGTGACCAAACTTTTGCATACACACTTGCATTACAACTCATGACGACTGCCCTAGTGTTATGTTTCACCGCTGCTTGGTTAATATTTGACAAATCTGGCTTCTGTTGAAATGGCCAGTGTTTGTGCCAAGTGGCTTGGCTAGCATTACAAGCTGCTGCAGTACAAGAGAAATGGCAGGTGTGAAGGAAGAGCCGTTGGTTCAAGCAGAGGGGAAAGGTATCAGTGTGAGAGCGATCCAGACAGTTGACCAACTCGGTTTAATGTCCGTGTGAAACGATAGTTCCAACACATTCTTTTACTGCTCTTCTTCCCCCTTTGCAGTGGCAGGTGACCTGTGTACTTGCTACAGTGCATAGGTGACAGCTTCTGACATTGCTATTGTCTATATGAGCAGGGGACAGAAGCAGTAAGCCATCTTCTATTTCCTTTCTCTGGAAATTATTGATGACTGACAGTGAGAGTTGGTCTAGTTTCATAAAGGTGAGATATTCCAACAGAACTAGACTTTAACAATAGGGTTCAGGCACTTGATAAACCAACATCTTCTTCTATCGCTGTATACACAATTAGCATTTCTATATGTGTTTGCATGATTAGTTTTTAATTGATTGTCACACAATGTAAAGGTCACAGTATTTTCCAGGAATGTTCTGGAACACAAAGTTCTTGAACTACAAACATAGTTCTGTCAGTGTCACATAGTCTACTGTTACTCGAAACGCTGACGTCAAACCTTTACCTATTCAATTACTGGCTTTCAGCAGCTATTTTGAATGTTTATAAAGCAAAAAAAAAAAAAAAAAAAAAACCTGTATAATTTATATAAAGAAAAGTCCATTAAAAATGACACTTTTGACTCTTAGATTATTGGTGATATTGAGTTCAAGACCAGCAGTATATAACATAGTAACTAACATTGACCAACTACGGCTGAGAAACTCTTTCCTAACAATGAGACTAGCGCTAAATAAAACTTTACATCAAAATGTGTTTGGTAGAGGGGAGGGGGGTTCACTTCAAAGTGATTCCGGCAACAGTGATGTCTGTCTAATTTACGTTTTGAGGCACATGCCAAATGTAAAAACCCCAATTTTGAGCTGTGTATAATTACAGGGGGATAATGACTGCCTATAAATACCCCCATCATTACCAGCCCCTCCTGAAGAACATGATCCATACAGAAGGATAATTAAGGCAAAATATTTCTGATCCTCCAACCGACTGTACCGGGAATGTGTGCTGGTGGTGCGTTCACTGTGTGTGTACAAGGGAGGGCAGAATCACAAGGCATTTCCCACTAAATATAGTTGTGTTTCAGTAGTGCTAGTAGATACTTTGAGAGAACTCAGGCAGAGCAGATCTAATTGGTTTGTGGAGTCATTAATGGAACAGAGGCACAACTCCAGTAAAGTGTGTTTATTGGGCTCTGTCAATGCCCTTTAAACAACAACAGACACATAGAAGTAACTTTGATCAACAAACATGTAGCAAACAAGAAGATAATAATGAACTTCCATGTTCTGCCGAGGTCTCCTAAAATAGATAATTTCAACCAGGAAACATCAGATTTGAGTATAATATTTCGAGATTAGGCCAGCTAATTAGTGCCCCAATATTTGGCAGGGTGCTTTGACTGAGGTCCAAATAAGCATATTGTCCTCATTGCGGAGGAGAGAGAGGGATTTTTCTTTTGTTCTTCACTCACACTCGGAAAAAAACTTCTACTGCGCTCCCGGCTTTGTTATCACGTCCACTCTTTCGTGCTCGATCAAAATGTAAGAATGTCGCTTTGAGTGGCCAAATAAAAGGGAACCCAAAAACATGACAGTGGAGCATGTTTATTTCTGGTCTAACTGTAAGCCGTGGCCAGGTTTTGTGTCGATGGGGGTCTGCATGGGTTGTTGAGTTGTCACGACTTGCTGCTCGAACCAGCTGCAAGTTCCTCTACACAAGCCAGTAGTTATTGTTTAGTTTCTTGTTGCCATTTGTGTTTCGACGCCTTGTGGAGAGCTTTCCATTTGCTCTTTGATTTCATTTTTCCTCCAGCCTTTTCTCCATGTCCTCCAAGCATCCTGGAAAGAGAGGCATGTGACCATTGCACTGGTCCCTTTCACTGCCATTGTGTCAATGAAACAAGGAGCAAACTAGTGGGAGCTGGGGCTCACTCTGCTCTTATAGGCTCTGGTGACTTGTTGTTGTTGTTCTTGTGTTTCCCCTTCACCCAGGGCTGTGGGACAGCTTTTGTGTCAGCGTTGGACCATGGCGCAGCACTCATGAAGCTAGATAAATGGATTAGAGGGGCAGATATAGAAACAACAGTGATGTGGGAAGGTGAAGGGGGGAAAGAGGCAAAGACATCCATGTAGCTGGACTACAAGAGGTCCAGGAGGTTGGAAGAATAGGCAGCTCCTGCCAAAAAGACAAGACAGTGATAAACTTTCCTCTCCATGCAGTCACCTCTATACATCCCTTTATTCTTCCTCATACACACGCAGTTCCCGCATTGAAATGAATGGACGGCCACAGCAGTGACACGTCTCAGTCGCACAGGGACATGCTCCTTGTTCTTTAACAAAAGACTGAGGCATTATGGGGGGCAGAACCTGTGACAGAATGCTAAATTGTTTTAGGGTCAACAACTTATTGTCTTTACATAAGCCATATTTGCATCTGTAAAGACCTTTGTCGTCCACTAGAGAGTAACACTTCTTTGAACATTTTTGCAGCTATAGCCATAATTGTTTTATATTGTTATTATGAAATGCATCTAAATAAATCAGTAGAATAAATATTATACAATTATTTATTCAAAATGTTTTGGTAACCATAAAGCATTTGCATTTTCCATGTGCTCATTTTGAATGGTTGATTAACATTAGGCTCCATGTGCTATACAAGCTGACAGCATTATTACATTATTACATTACCTCCCACTAAGTATTATCTTTTCCCTTTATTATAATCATTTGTGGTCTTCGTCTGGTGTCATGCTCTTTATTTTTCCCCTCCTCTTCAGACTCGTGGCCCAGGGCATTGCGCGTGCACCCATAAGACAGCGCGGGCGCGAGAGGGAGCATGGTTGGAAAATGACAGCCTAATTATCAGCCTCAACTGTGCTCATTACCCATTAGACAGTCCACTGTACATCCTCTTACTAAATGAATAATTTTGTATATATTATGGAAACACAATATTATGGCCTGCAGCTAACGCCTTGGCGCTAACCCCACGCTGTTCCAGTACAAAAGAAATAAATGGGACACCGAGAGAGGTTATTTAATTTTAGCCCCCCAAAAGCCAGCTTCAAGAGAGGAAGTCGCGTGCAAATAGAGCAGAGGAGCGGAGGGGGGAGGAATATAAAATGCGCCCACCAGACTTTTACGCACAGATTGGAATAATTATGATTATTATCCTAATGCAGGATATGAACAGGGTTAATGTTTGAACTCATAAACCAACAATATAAAAATAGACACGAATGATCATTATTTGCGTCTTTAAGTGACAAATGTATAGCCTTAGTAGTTGTTTTAATATAAATTAGAACTCGTCTGTTTCACGTCGTGCGCACGTGAAGATCTCAATAGCAGCTCCCCAAAGTCTTATTTGAATGATAAGAACTATAGCTATTTTTAAACCTAAAAATTACGAAATATTAAAAAATAAAATAAATAAAAAATCCTTAAAATAAAATAAAAAATTTAAGCCAGAAAATATTTTTTACTTTTTCTTTCCGGTGAAGGAGGCCTGATGTTGAGGCTATGAGTCTTTTCGCCTATGGAGGTCGCTGTAATATTGCAAACCCTTCTAAGCTACTCCACAGGTTTAGGTCAGCCAAACGTTATAGCCACTTGAAGTTATTTTGCAGCTGCCCCAAGCAAAATGTCGAGCTAAATATTGTTTGTATTATTATTTTCGTCATAATTGTGTCAAATTTACGCAAGAAAACCGTTGTGGTAAGTAGAAATGTACAGACTTTATTGCGTTTCTCTGATCTTCAACCCCCATTAGGCCTTTGTGTTAAATCAATATTTAGTTTTGGTCATCGTCTGGAGGAAGAAAGGGAAGCTGTTTTTATAGGACAATGATCACTATCAGGCTCGAACAGACAAGACCCATTCTCCACACACAAGACGATCTCCTTCTTATTAAGCAAAATATTAATAATTCATCTTTGCATCGACTTGCCCCTCTGACAGATTAGAGTTTAACCATTTGATTTTGTTTGGAGGGGCGTTCCCATATTATTACTTAATGACCTTCCCAGCTGCTCCTGTCCATTTTCTGTCACCAGCAACCATCTGGACACTTATTAGCACCTCAATGCATCCACGCTGCTTCGCTCAAAAATGGAATAAAATTAAGCCTTGCTTCCAGACGCAGTACTCCAGCGGCACAGCGGCAAACCATGAGACATCATCATAATAATAATAATAATAATAATAATAATAATGGATGCTAGAGTTTCATTTCTCTATAATTTCATTTAGTTTATTAGGCAAAATATACGATCTGGACAAATTCCTTCAAGGTTTCCTATTTACAAATTTAAATCACTTGATATTTACATTAAAGAAAGAACACCAAACACAAGATAAAGACAAAATAATAATAATTATATATAATAATAATAATTATAATAATAATAATAAAGTAAAAATCCTACCAAAATGTTCCAGCCTGTCTGGCCAAAGTGGAGAATAACATGGGCGCGATTATAGGCTACACAACAATAGAGGAAGAATCCATCCATCCACAGGATATTACCAAATTATGCCATTTGTTCTGTACCGACTCAATGCTACGCTGTGTGATCTGGCATTGTCCTTTTTAAAGGGAGAAAGTCTCTCTTTTTATTTTTTGTCTGGTTTTCTTTTTTTCTTCGTGGAGAATCAAGCTGATGACATAGCCGTAAGGACGCGTTGCGTGTTATCTGCTGGACTCCTGGCGCTGGGAGGCAGAGAGGATCTACAGAAAACAAGCAAAAAGGCTGTTAAATCCCCGCGGAGTTTATTCAACGGGTTTCACAGTGATAATACACTAGTCATAATAATAATAATAATAATAATAATAATAATAATAATAGTAATAATAGTAGTAATAATAATAATAATAATAGTAATAATAGTAATAATAGTAATAATAATAATAATAGTAATGATAGTAATGATATATAAATAAATAAATAAATATATAATTGCATGTTTTTATTTGTTTCAGTTATTTCCAATAGGCCTAGCAGTAGGAAGTGCTACTATACTTTTCCTATTTTTTTTATAGGCCACCATATGTGCCGCATAGTCAAGTCTTGTGCTTGAAAGGAGCCGTTTCCCTGTTTGGCCAGAGCTTTCCCCTGGGCTGCGGCGCTCCCAGGAGTCTTTAGGAAAAGCACACAGCCCAGACACTGCGCGTTTTACTCGGTGACTTGATAAGTAGCCACAGTCTCCCCAGAGGCGAGGAATTAAAGGGGAGTGGGAGAGTCAAGACCCCTGTCACACGCAAAACAAATTATTTTCTTTTTCTTTTTTTAAACCGCCATTATTTTATAAATTGTCTTTGTATAAAATACGTCAATTGTAATAATTTTATACGAGTTTGTCGACATGGGAGTATCAGTAATATCATTATTTAGGTTCATATTTTAGACCCAGTTTTACATTTTTACTTTTAGTGTAGTCTATAATTTATTGGGTAAAGGCCAAATATTAGTGCGTAAAATGTTTTGCTAATTTTATAGCCAATAATAATGCAAGTAGTGTTTTTTGTGAATGTTGTTGTTTTTGTTGTTGTTATTGTTGTTTTTTTACAATACATTTGTCAAAGACAGAAACATACTAACAAGGGTTTGCTCACCTGTCATGCAGTGGGCGAAAGGAGGACTTTAGGGGCTGTGCTGGAGGAGAATCAGAACGTACATTGTCGTGGTCTGGGGGAAAATGAGAACCATCAATTAATGTTTGTTAATATTCATAATTAGTAAAACGAGTTGTGTTTCTTGTGTACTCTTAATGCATAAACAAACAACATGGAGGCTGTACCTATGTGTTTGGGACTGTGGCTCTCTGCCGGGCCCTTGCTGTCGCTGCTGAGCGCTGCTGCGGCTGCGATCGGGGACACCACCACTGATGTGGGCTGCTGCTGCTGGCTTGCCAAGTGATGGTTGTGATGATGGTGGTGGTTTACTCCCAGAAACGACCTTACGTTTAGAAGGGAGTTCTGACCCAGAAAAGCGCCATTTGTCCAGTTGTGGAACTTGCCAATCTGACACGTGTACAGTCCGTGGCTGGGCAGGAAAGCGGGGTGCGTTTGAAGTTGGTGGGGTGTTGACGGATGAGTGGGCCCAGTGGGAGCACATGGGGAGGTGGGTTTCTGAGAGGAATTGTCTGGACTCGTGGCAGTCTCTGCTAAAGACCAGATCTTGGGCTTGTTGTTAGAAGGAAGAGAGAAGCTCCCAGGTCTGTCCGGGGAAAGAACTCGTGTGTTGTCCAGACTGTCTTTACTCCCTGGGTGAACTAAAATCGGGCTCTTGGTTTTGTCAAAGGCCTCGTGGGCCTGCAGGGCAAAGGCCCGTCGTTTGTCCAAGCTGTCCAGCTCCACAGCGGCAGTCCCACTGTCCCTGAGCTCCCTGCTGCCCTCTGTAGATTTGTCGTCGTCGTCCTCGTTGCTCTGATCTCCGTCATTATCGTCGATTTTGTCGATGTCGATGCTCTCCAGGTCGATCTCCTCCTCGTCTTCGTTTTTCTCTGCCTCGTCGCCGCTTCCAAACAAGTTTCCGTCCTCGCCGTCCTCTTTGCTCCTGCCCCAGGTTACCTTGTTCTCCTTCTTGAGTCTCCTCCTGGCGTTGGCGAACCACGTGGACACCTGCGTCAGGGTCATCTTGGTGATGATGGCCAACATGATCTTCTCGCCTTTGGTGGGATATGGGTTTTTCCTGTGCTCGTTGAGCCAGGCTTTGAGTGTACTGGTGCTCTCCCGCGTGGCATTTTTAGGCCTGGCCGGATCCCCATACTGGAACTGACCATATGGGTAAAAGGCCGGGGAAGTGTGGGCAGCGAAGCTGGCTGGATGGACGCCAGGACTGTCCTTCAGATCATACTGGGACCCCTTTAAATGTAGAAAACCATGGCATTAAAATCAAATGCGTAATGACGATAATGGCATATATTTCCCTTAAGGTTTACGTAATGAAAATGCGCATAATACTAAAGTAACCCACTTCACCGACCTTCTGAGCTTTCCATAAATGGGCTTTTCAACTACAGCACATGCGACATGCTTATGGCACCTGCTCCTGCATAGTGCACTCAAACTCACAGCTTTCATTTTTTGATGTCAGTTAAATAAGGGATAGCCCAAAGAAAGTCTTGTAAGTGACAATGTTTGTTCACTATTTTCACCACACAGATGACATGCGAACCGTCAGCTCCTGTGTGTACCTGTGTGTACCTGTGTGTACCTGTGTGTACCCGTGTGTACCTGTGTGTACCTGTGTGTGTCAAACTTTTCTTCGCTGCGTTTGTCACAACACAAACCAGTTTTATTTTTATTTAACTGTCATTACCACATTTTAGGCGTAATTTGGACACACCAGCAGCCGCATGCAAGCAAGAAAGTGCAGCAAGTTTGGAATGTTGAGTTCAAGTTTTTCAAGCATCAATAGTGAAAGTACACAGGCCTCATAGAGACATAGATCTCAGTGAACACAACACAATCACGTGGAACATTCAGTAAATAATAAACGGTTCATAATTTCTAAATACAATCACTTTCTACACGTAAAGAATAGGCCTACACTTCCTGAAGGCCGTGTGTCACATGGCTGTTCACTGAAGCTCACACTTTTCTGCTTTATTATCTGATTCATCACAAACTTTATCTCTATAAACGGCCCAGAGGTACACACATAATATAGATACAATTTAACCATTGAAATAAAAATAACATGTATAGCCTGAATCTTTTTGCGTTTGTAAATTCCTTGAGTAAAGGTCTCCCAGGTTAACCCAGCTGTAACTCATTTACTGTGCGAATGTTCAGCACACAGAGAAACAAAACCACGAGGTTAAGAAAGCTTTTGTTCTTACCATTTGAGAGAAAAGTGCCAGGTCCGCGCTGGTGTACGGCAAAAATGCGCTGTAGTTGTGCGCGTAAGGGCTGGCATACATGCCCAGTACCGAGGTAACCGCGGCTGCTGTTGCGGCGGATGGGCTCCCCCCGATGTCAGTGCTCCCTCCACGGGACGAAGGCGAAAGAACTCCCGGTCTGTCGCTCCCGTAAACTGCCTGGGAGGCACTTAAGTACTGTGGGTAGCCGAGCTGCGGAAAAGACATCTCCACTGCCTTGTTGTTGAACAGATCTATGGTCCGGCGGTAAAGCAAGAAAAGTGTGCGAGAGAAAAAAGAAAGAAAAGGGAAGAAGGGAGGCGTAGGCAGTGCGCTCACAGCAGACGCATGAATGGGATGTGCAGTCAAAACAAGGCGCTCTTAAATCTCGGCTTCCTCTCTCGTTTTCTCGCGCAAAGTCCGCTGCTGGATGTGATCTGATCAACAATTGCGCTCCAACTGACGCGCCTGGCCCTGAGGTCTCCAGGCTGATCTCTTAGATACAATTTGAAGTTGATGCTTTGATTGGCATCCCCTACTTGAGCCCGCAAGCTCCTCCTTGTTTGGAGCAATGTGGATAATGTGAAGAGAGCGCGCTCGCGTATTGGCTGAGGTCTCTCTCGCTCTCCCTCTACCCACCCTCGCTCTTCCCCCGTGTTTGGACTTATTGTATGTTAAATGTTCAAGCATTAGAGTCCATTCACCGAAGCCTTTGATTGTTGTATGACAACCTGTCTACACGATTTTACAGCTGTCCGACACAGGCGGAAGTAAACCCGTCACAGACAACAAGAAGGAACTAACTTTAAGCACACTTCATTTGTAATTAAAGAAAATGGCTCAGAGCAGAATTAGTGCTTTACGCGCCGGTGCCGAAGCGTTTAACACACTGAAAGAGTATTGCATTTAAAAGTGCAATCTCTCAGTTTGTATTGGATTCATTATTACGCATGGTCAAAACCTTTAGCCATTTTTATTTGAATAAGTCCCACAATATTTGAGTCTATTTACGTGTGCCTTTTTAGTAAATCATGTTTCAATGATTTTTAAACATGTGATATTTGACATGTTTTCTAAAGTTTTTAATGCATTTTATTGATTTTTTTTGTTGTTGTTTTTTGTTGTTGTAAATATTAGAAAAAAAATCTAAATAAAAAATATTGTTCCACGAATAAGATGCAAAAATAAGTAAATTAATAAAAATAATAATAATCATAACACAATTCCACGCTCCGGTTTCTTATTATGGGCCACGTTTGAACTGTTACATTTGATTCAGTCTATTCTTCTATCGGCCACATAACCCAACTCAGAAGAGGCTGGCCTTTTTTCCTGTAGGTCGGATTTAATGCCTTTAACGACTGCAGCCCAGAGAGAAGTCAGACTAGATTCTGATCTGCACCAGATGGCTCCGAGTGGATATTGCCGAAGCGCGCGAAGGATCCGTTCAAAATATCTGAGGGGCACTGATGGTAATCTGGCAAACACATCAGAAAAGAGGGGACGAATGGCAATTGTGATAACCCACTGGAGACGTGTTCAGGGGTCTACATATGAGGAGTGTGCAGGGAAGAGACAGGTAAAGTAAAAAAAAAGATATTAGGCCTCCATATTGAAAATTAATATTCACATTTGAGCGTATGTTTCTATATTGCTCGGTGTCCGTAAGTGAATTATGCAGTTTGTTGAGGCTATTATTTGAAATGAGGTCTTCTTGTAACCGCAGTTCAAGTCCCAAACACAGACGCGTGTTGAGGGCAATAAACCATAGTTGTTAAGTGATTTATCGGCTCTTGTAGTTAAAGTCCCATTACCAGCACGAGCAGAGCACTCCTGGTTCTACTAGACACACACACACACACACACGCACAGAGGGAGGGAGGGAGCGGAGGGGGAGAAAAAAAAAATTGGTTCCGGATCCTCTCGCTTACTCGCTGTCCATACACCGTACACGGTCAGAAACAGTTGGGCTTTCACCATCTGGATCTGCACGTCTATCCGAGGCGCGCGCTGGCTCCCTAACTCTTCCCCGAAGTCCTCGCTGCTCTACGTTGTTCCAGCACAAATCTCAACACAGAAATAAAGTTTGCCTATCCCACCGCGAGGTCTTTTATACTGAGCCTGTTGCTGTCGTTTTCCAAATTGTCATAAAAGACACACCCTGGATATTACAATAAGATAATTAGTTACCACATTACCACATATTTTTCCTCATATATATAATTATACAATCGTTATAGTAAATCATATGGCCAAATAAAAAGTAACCCGCCCACTTAATAAAGTGACAAATTGCCTTTAATTACGTTTTTTAATTTTAATTATTAATTTTAATTGACATTTTGAGTTTGTGAATACAATTATGGGGGTAATGTAAATGTAACTTCCAGGTTGTAAAATAAACGCATTATAAATAAATAATATTAAAAAGAACACATGAATGACACTATATGGTTTATATATTTGAATTACAATATGCCTGTACTTTTTTGCTTTATAATAATAATAATAATAATTAATCCATGTGGCTATTAAGCGTTATGTTATGTCTAAGGGCATGCATTCATCCACTGAAAGGTTTTTGATTACACTTCTAGGACTCAACTATATTGTCCAACGCTTTACCTCTGGAATCGGTCAAAGTCATTATAAGTGGCACTTAGTAAATCCGTGGTTGACCCCGCTTCTCTGAAAGCACCCTAAATGACTCCCATGGAAGACATTGAGAGTGTGTGTGCATTGAAACAACACGGGTAATGTTGACAGTTGGCTACCACCGCAGAGGTCAAGGGTGTCTCGGTGAACTAATAACTGCGGTGAAAGATACTCTTTTCCTGCCTCTGGGAGTGCCAAAGTTGAGCAAAGGTTAAGAATCTACAGAATGTCCTTTTTGTGCTTTTCTCGCGGATTATCAAATTAAGTGTTGAAACCAAAAGCCGTCTCACCCCAAAAGAGTGTAGATGAAGTGAAAATGACTGCCATTGCCTGTTGTTTTGTAATGGGTGCCACAAACATGAACACACACACACACACACACACGCACACACACGCACACACACATACACACACATGCATCTCTGCAACTTATCCTGGCCTAACTGTGTCACAGCAGCTAAAGTATTCAGCTGTGGGTTAGAGTCCCAGGACCACTGGTGTAAATGCCAGACACTTGATACATTCACAGTACAGCCACACCTATAAAGAAAGGAAATAGGAATTTCCTGGATTATAAAACAGGACTTTTTGGGGTTTTAGCAGGTCAAGACCACGTGGACCTGACAACTAAACACTCCGAGAGCTGTTGTTCTCAAGTTTTGACATGACACAGAGCTTCTGGACCGATCTCAAAGTGCTCTGTGGCAGCTCGAGCAGTACAGTTTCTCCAATAATGCAGTCAACAAATAGGCCCGGCCATAAACGGTTTTATCCTAGATTACCTATAGAGCCCTAAATATATCCTGTGTCAAAATATAAAACTCTCAGGGTCGTTTCACACTGGGTCTTAGTATATCAAGAAATGTTAGCAACCGTCATGAATTTTCCTTCAACTAAAAAGCCTCAAAACGTATATAATGCTGACACTTGTGGCACATTGCCATCAGTAACTGTAATCATGTCGGAGGATCTCAAACCCTCACTTCAACACTTGCTTCTAGTTTTAGGTGAATTGCACCACTTCATTACTGTTGACAAGTTTTATTTTAACAGGCTTTGGCTAAACACATACCATACAAAAGACAACAGGCAGGGATGTGACTCTTTCTTCCCCAAGGGCATTCTCAGTGGTGGGTAATGAACGGGTGGGCCCACAGTTTGATGTGGTTAGGGGCCGAGGGGAGAGAAATGTGAGAAGGGCTGTTAATTGTTTTGGCTCTTTGCTGGGGAAACATATCAACATTAGATCTAATGGAGGTTAAAGACTCTCATTGCCATAGGGGCTGCAGCTAATGAATAGCTATAGCTAGCCAAAGCAGGGATAAAAGGAGATATGGAGCGAGGGGAGAAAAAAGGATATAGCATTTACTGGCCTTTAAAAGGTTTTAACTTTATTGAGTTGGTGTTTTACTGCAGTTCAGCGCTAAGAGGATTAGCATTGAGAGCGCATGAATTTATTTTTATATGAAGCCTTTTTTTTACTTTGGCAGCTAGTCAGCTACCTCAAGGACAGATTGAGACGTAGGTTTAGCGAAAATCAAAACCAAATTTGTCATATTAAATTATCTTCACTGGGTGATTTAAGACCTGTTGCACGTTGTGCTAAGCCCCAGTGTTAACAGTATTTTAGTGACTGTAAAAACAGTCCTGTTCCTGTGAATGCTCAATATGTTGGCAGTACAGTATAGGGCAATGGACTTTTAATGCACAAAATCACAGTGCTCAAAGTCTTCGGTTTCATATTTCCGATGTTTGGAGAATGCAAACCTCCCTTTTTAGATGAAACACTTGCAGCATTTATTTATCAACATTATTAATTGAATTTTAAGTAAAGGCCTTCTTGGGGGGAGTGATTTCTGTACACTGAAGTATTCTTTTGAAATGATATTCTTTGATAGTGCTGTAAAGGATAGACTTAGAGATAAAATGATCAACAGACAGCATGTCAAATGGAATGTAAATGAGGCTCTTTCTTTCATGTGTCTTGTGTTGTGCAGACATTTCCTTTTTGCCCGGTCTTTGTTCTAACTATTGAAACCTGCTGTTTTAATGTTGCTGGACATGCTCCCCAGGATGCCACAACCTTTCTCTCCTAACTACACAGAAATCACATTCATCATAGTTTGAACTCATGCACTGCTTAATATGCCACGGACTACAGGAGATTTTTAGAGATTTGATACATGGCTCTATTTGTTGCTCTAACATCAACTACGATTTAAGTGCATAGTTGTAGACTGAGTATTGGTCCTACCCCTCGCCCCGAGTTCATTGGGTCAGAAATGAAAATGACAGTCAGTCACTTTCACATACCGTATGCGGTAAGTGTTAGGCAACATACATACCAATGTTAAAAGCACAAGCGTCCTATCAGCGCTGTGGTTCTCAGTTTTAACTTACATCTTAAAATAGATTGCATGACTGGTTGAAGTGACTGATGTTGAAGTTTTCAATAAAGCATTTCAATATTTCAAAAGTTCCAAATAACATATATTACATATATAATAGTGTTACTAGAGAGAAGGAGAGAAACTCAAACTATTTAAACAATTTCTTCAAAACTGTTATTAATATTTAAATATATATGTATAATTTTCTAGCACTCATCCTGCTAGGGTCATGGCCCCATAGGGCTGCAGCCTTCTGCTGTGAGGCTATATAACCTTAATACAAATTCATAATTACTTATATAAAATATACAATTATTTAACATAACAAAAAATGTTTATTTAGGGGTGAGACAAGGAACTATGTAACCTGGGTGCACTATACAATGTACCAGTCTCACTAATAGTGGGTGTCAGGTTGCATTGTGGCCCATGTTAATGCAACATTGGAACCAGATGAAAAAAGAAGAGAAGCCAATCTGGACAATGAAGTCCAATAACAACTGACTCCCATCTCCAAAAGAGGCCAGCTGATCTGGCACAATGTAATGCTTTAGTATTAGTGGCACTCAGCTGTTTCAGCCAAACATCGAGCCACACCATGAAATCTCTTGTTAAGAAGAGAGAGATTGTGTTCGGCTTGTAATTGAACCATTTAAAGCCCCTCCTCCTCCCGTGTTCTTGCCTTCTGTCCCGTTCTGGTCGCCTCTTTTTGTTTTCACACTCACTCTTCTCAACACACACAAACATACACACACTTACACACACTTACACACATGCCCTTCCTTTTGTATGAGCACCAGCACCCATCAAAATCTGGATCGATCCCCCGGCCGCTTTGTGTGTGAGGCGGTTATTTATGTGGGCATCCAATCTGCACCTGCCGTTGTGTTTGAGCAAGAGGCGAACACGGCCAGAGTTTGTTAACAGTGAAAGGGGCAACATCAAAGCTGTGACGGAGGAGAGGGAGGACGGAGGGAAGGAGGGGACGAGCGAGCCAGCCCTCCGAGAACCCCAACAGCAGCCGCCAGCTCCTGCCCCGCTGCCTCTCGTGAAATGAGCACTTTCACAGTCAGTTAGTCTTTAAGTAATAGATATATTGAGTTCATCCCTTGTAACGTTAGACAACTAATTCATTACAATTCTTTCCATCCACCTTTCTTCAATTTTGCTCCTTGTCCTCCCCCTGGTTCCTCTTCTGTCTCCGCAGGATTATTATGAAGGTAAATAAACTCTGTAAAAATGAATGAATATTGCTGCCAATCACCCAATTCCGCATGCAATCACATGGCGCCATGCTCTTAGTTTCCAGCCTCCACCTTCATTGCTTTGAAAACACACACACAGCTCGAGCCCAGGCTATCTGGCAGCAGAATGAATGATCCTATTTATGTTAATGCATACATGAACGTTACACAGGTTTTTCCCCTGATAAGGCGATAGGTTAATGAAATGCTCATTTCATTTTACCAGTTGTTTTCTCTGTGAAGTTCCGATAAGTAGCAAACCAATGAAGCTTGTAATTACAATCTTACAGAAACCCGGCCAATCTGTGTATAAATCTCACCATCCAATAACAAGATGTAATAATTTTGCAGTCAAGCTGGTAATGAGGTCTAATACTCATGCATGTGATAATCCCCCCTGGATGCTGACTCTATCAGATGTTAGCTTTGTAATTATATGAGCTCCAGAAAAAAAGGGGGGGAAAAAAATCATTATTTTATGTTCAAGTAGAAAATGAGGTTGGTGGGAAGTTAATTTTCTCTATGCTCTGTGAAGCGTAGACAAGAATTTAATGATTTAATTACAGTTGTTAGCCCTTTTTGTGAGAGGCTTAAATTGAGCTAAGCATTTTTCATAGCCTCCGACATCAAGTGCAGGCGACATCAAAGATTTTGACAGCATACAAAGTGATGAGCAGGCCCAGTGGCCCCCACATTTTTTGCCCCTCTCGGTCACCAGGATAAACTGTTTCCTCTCATCGTCAGGGCAACCACAGCCCAGGGACACCAGACCTGATGGATAAAAGCAACATCAACAAATATTAACCGCTCTGGCTTTCACCACCGCCAGCTAATCCACTGTATGTGAATTTGTCATATCAGATTACTATGACAGTCATGGTGAAGTGTAGAATGGAAAGCATCTTCCTCCATCCTCAAAAGGACAATATAGTTTTAGTCCCCACCTTTTTAGAATTTCAAAACAGCCATGAGTGCTGTCTGTAGTGCTCTGATTTCCATACAGCCTTTAGAGAAAGAAACTGTAAATACATTCCTCAGAGTAATCCTTCGAAAGAGGACTGGCTGCTTTAGCACTTAAAAAGTGCTTTGAGCAATGAATTCAACTTCACAGTCGCAGGGGCTACTTGGTTATGCAGGGTTGTGTGGTGTCAGTTTATGTGAACTTTTGTCCTTTGGTTCAGACCCAAACCACCAAATCATTTTGGATAGACTTCCGTAACTGACCCTGAGTTTGAAAAAAGTATTATTCTGTTGCTACTGCTGACCCACGTTATCTTTGAAATTGTGAAATTGTGTGTTTTTGAATGATATTATTATTTACCCTGCATACTTCTTTCAATCTCATAATGAAATTGATAATCACATATTGATGAGTTACTCCAAACAATTTAAACACTGTGACTATTACGTAGATGGTGAGACTAAACATGTATAAAATTCACCAAACTCCTCTTTTCTTCACATCCACTCTGACCTCTGTGACCTGCCATCCCAGACCCCACAGCCCTATCCTTATGTCTGGCCTTGTCCTGTTAAACAAGGAGCTTGTCTCAGTGTTTTGACCCACAACTGTGGCAGCTTCACGGCAGGTTTTGCAGGTCTTTTTTCTGCATTGGTGTCCAGTCTGCCTCCATCTGCCACTGCCTCGCCATGGTCCCACTGGGGAAAATATGGCTAATTCTGCAGTCAATTAGCAGAAGGGCCGCTTTTGTTCTCTCACTGGCTCCCATGGGCCCTATATGCTTCAGTACTCCCTGACTTTCGCCTGTTTTAATGCTTCTCACTTTCGGTTTTATATAGCTGTACTTAGCCATTTATCTTAATAGCACTGATGTTATGTATAAAATCCTTATTACATCATTATTACATTTCTTCTCAATAATGTCTCATCACTCACTGTGAATGTTGTCAGCTTGGCATCTTTGTACATCCTTTTGACCTTTGTGACATTGTTGGACAAACATTGTCCCTGGCAATCAGCAGCCATAAAATCAGATGAACTGAGTGAAATACAGCCAGCTCTTAAATGTTTGGATGAATGCTTAAATGAGACAAATAAAATGCCAGAAGTGCTTTGTGTATGTTCAGACTACATTATAAACAAAATGTTGATTTAGTCTACATCCATGTGTTAGGTCTATATAATAAAGTTTTGGTGCATTTACAGCATTGCACTATAAAGTAATAAGTAAAGTCACAAATTCACCGGCTGACCTTACTGAGGAAGTGATATGTTTATTGCTTTGGTGAATGAGGCCATTGTGTCCAATTATGCTCCAAAACAATACAAAAGCGTTGTTTCTTTTAAAACATTTCTAGTGTATTTTGATTAGTTCAGCATCATGTAGGTCTTAGCTCACCATGTTCTGCACCTGGCCTTACTGAGCTGTACCTGTCTCAAGTTAATAAATCATTTTGGCAATATAAAATATTCAAAGGAGGAGGGGATCAGGCAAGGCCAAGTTAAAGAATTTCTGAGTTTTCAGCCTGTTCCCCTTCGGCCATCACACTATATGTGTGTGTGTGTGTGCATCTGTGTGTGCGTGTCTGTGTGTGTGTGCATGTATGTGCGTGTGTCTGTGTATGTGTGTGTGTGTGTGTCTGTGCATCTGCCTGTATGTGCACGTGTGTGTATGTGCACGTGTGTGTGTGTGCACGTGTGTGTGTGTATATGTGCATGTGTATGTGCACGTGTGTGTCTGTGCATCTGTGTGTATGTGCACGTGTGTGTGTGTGTGTATATGTGTGTCTGTCTGTGTGTGTGTGTGTGTGGCTGGGGTTGGGAGGATCTTCCGTGTCACTCTAATAGTCTAGAATTACACTTGTATCAGTGTCACTAGCATATGGGGTCTATGTATACCCTTAGGCCCATCACACTCCCTTCCACCTTCCACTGTCATGGCATTTAAAATGATACCATTTGGGCAAAGCTAGTTTTGACAGAAAAAGTGAAATGCTGTGTGTTTCCCTCCTTAGCCCGATGACAGAGCTGCAGCCACTGGGGGCTGCTGCCATTGAGCAGCCAATCAAATGACATTTTACAGGATAATGATGGAAAGTAGGTTTGCTTCCTTAGCCAGTGCCACTCTACGTATATCTCTTACCCTTTCTCTTTCACTCTTGAGTCACCTTCTGGTTCTATTTCTTT
Organism: Philypnodon macrostomus; assembly: GCA_036025475.1. Taxonomy (NCBI): domain Eukaryota; kingdom Metazoa; phylum Chordata; class Actinopteri; order Gobiiformes; family Eleotridae; genus Philypnodon; species Philypnodon macrostomus. The sequence goes on from JAVQKC010059614.1 coordinate 51,362, forward strand.
TCACCCAGAAGATAACTTGAGAACTTAAACATATATCTAAATAAATGGTTAAAAAGTGAATAGTGAGCATTTAATAAGTTAGTATTGAATATATCTGTACAATGCAGCGACCCTTTGGAAAAACTCTTACCACGTTGATTTTTATCATTATCAGATTTATTGTTCTGACCTCTGAATCACTGTTTCCATAATTGCGCATGAAGAAGTTGAGTATTTATTTCAGCACATTACATTGCACATACATTCATATCAACAAATACACAATGACCAGAGTTACATGTGTACAAACACCACTCGCTGATGCTGCTCTGCTGTATATTGATGAGCTGAAAGTTGACCACATTTACATGCAAATTGAAGTTCCACATTATTAGGGTTCAGGTACAAGGGCAAGAGGAGACTGTATGGTAATGTGCTATTATGACTTTTAAATACATTTACCCGTGTTTTGATGCAGAATTAGCATGGTCTAGCGCGGGGGAATCATGTTGGTGTGATAGTGATTTGGGTCTCACTTCCATTTCAGTTTGAGTCGGTATACAATTTCATCAGGTTCAACTGTCATTTCTAATCATGGCTCATGTTGTGCTCAGAAATTGAAGACGCTTTCTGTGTTTTTTTTTATTATTATTTACGGAACGGAAGCAAAAACGAGCAGGGCGTTGACAAAGACACTGTACACCATGTTTACAAAAACACATACCAAGGAAAAATATTGTAAATATATGATGCCTTTTATTTGCGCACATTTGCATAAATCACAAAAGCGTGTCGAGTGATAAAACAATTGTGACTACTCAGATCAGCGCTTGTCACCGCAGTGAACTGTCAATCATGCTTCACCCAAAATGTCTCTGACAGATCCCAATTTTCTGTCAGAAAATGCATTACTTTACAATAACAATCTGTGATCCAGCCCGTCAATGCATTTTCGATCTTCTTTGTAATTAAATGCCTCAAACGCAATGTAACGTGGCTCAAAGGGATTTGAACCACAGACCGTGTTCATATGTGCCGTCAGCGCTGTTGTAAAGCCTGTTACTAAATTACTTTGATTAATATCTTCATCTGCATCATGGAGTTTCTTCAGTCTCAAGAGAAAAATAAAAGTGTAGATCTGGACATCTGATGTACTCTTTAAATTCCATACTCAAGAAGACAAATAATTAACAGACCCTCGGGACATTGCACACAAATAGAATAATATATTTGTGTCAGTCAAATGCTTTTCAATAGTGAGAAACATAATATATGAATATGAAATATGTAAACACAGCCTAGATAGCCTCCAATTAATATTTTTTATTTTTTATTTTTGTATCTTCTGGGGCTAGAATATTTGAGAAAAAATATATATACTTTGTCAATTTATGTAAACAGCCTGCAACCATTCTAGGGGAGCACAAGGAGATCATATATTATTAATGGAGTTTGAAAATAACAAAGGCGGTGTCAGCTGCTTCCTGTGCCATGGTATCAGTGGCTCAGACGCTGCATGGCACAGACTGGTTCCTTGCTGAAAAGATCTATATGTAATCATACTCTTTGGTATAAGTTAGTGATCTGAGCAAAGAGAAGAGGATACTGCCCTAGTCTACCCTTTCCAGATTTGTTGTGTGACGACAACACATCTGTGCCCTGGTATGGTGAAATATTGCTAATTTGTAGGGGGTAGGGGTTGCAAGTGCAGGGCTCCTGGTGGGGTGTAGGCCAGAAATGTTAGGCCTTTGACACTAAGGATCGATTCCACTCTTAAAGGACTGAGAAATGCGGAGGGGGTGCTGTAGCCTGTGCATGGCCCGACTCATTAGCTGACCACAGGGGAACACAGGCGCTAACTTGGATTCTCCTTTGGGACGCTAAATGGACTGAGAGCTTCTGTATGAAAATAGCCCAAGAGCAAAAGTACCTTTTAGTTTGATAACTTCTGCTTAAAGGGGGCATTTTCAAGCTAGTTTTATTCATTGGCGTTGCACAGTTCACAAATGTCTGCCAACCCTGCGAATGAGTTCTTTACCAATCTGTGTACATAGGTGAAACTAAGTGTTTTCAGCTCCTGAGAAGGTCAGTGCCAATGTCTACAAGATTAATAAAACATGCGTGAATTCAACAAAATGCCGAGGAACATTCTAACATGGGAGAATGCTTAGAAAATTGAGTTAGGATAATAGGGGGGCCCTTTAACTTAAAGAATGCAAACAGGACTTTATTGAGATATGGTAAGTACATTTATACGCTTTAGTTAATTAATTTCAAACAGCCTGTCATTAAACTAGCTTTTTTAAAGATAACAGGCCACTTTTACTATAGTGATTATAATGGGTTCAGATAACGAGCAACTAATCATCTACAATACCAATTCCATCAGATCTAATTTACTTAAAAACTCAAATGTTATGCACATGGAGCTAATCTCTTCATAATTTCTTCATGCAGGGGTTTAGCGTGGCACTAATAAGGCACCATTAAGAGAACTGTGCAAGCGTTCACTTTAACTCCCTCCGTTCTCCCACAGATTAAGGTGTTATGAGGCATGGGCCGAGGAACAAAGACACAGAGATTGTGAGACAGATAAGTGTATACTCATTAATGCTGCTCTTAGGATAATGAAGCTGTTCAGCCAGAACTAAAGAAGTGCCTCCTCCACTTCTTCATTTGAGACTTTTTTAACTGCAGTCTGTGCTACCTGTTTCATGGTGGCGTGATGACGAGCTGATATGAGCTAATGTATGTTTCAGTTCTGTAATTCTTGAAGTGACCAGCTATTTGACACAATTATGATACAGTATTAATGAAACTGATCTATTTAGTTATTTCGCCATTAAGTATTGACCAATTTGTTTGTTAGTTTGAGAACATCACTGTTTCCAATGCCCTCAGTGCTAACCAATGTTACTGCATTTCAAACCTAAAAGAAATATAAAGCTGTTTCATATAGAAGTTAGTTTTTGTTATTGTTTTAGCATATTCCATTTGTTTACTTGGGAAAGCTATACCATATAATATTACAATAATATATAATTTTTCCATTGGGTACTCGGCCAAAGACTGGAATAGTTATTCCAGACACTTGCAACCCTTATGGGTATAAGTTCATGAAAATGAATGATCTTCTTTGTTAATTCAGTTTACATTAAAGAACCGATCCAAGCTGGAATACAATTGTTTAAAAAGAGTCCAATTTCACCAATAACAAACAACTGTATTTGTTATACTAAAACATTGTTATTGATCCAGATTTTTTACATTATACACTTTTGTTGGGCTTATGAAGAAAAACAAAAACCCAAACACTATATAAAGCTGTGTGGACCACCAAAGGCCCAGAGAGAACAGCTAATATCAGACCCCAAAGCCTAATCTTCTTAGTGGGGTGGGATAAAATGAGTATCCATTACGAAATCAACCTTCATCCCAACCCTCTCTGCCATATTACCACCCATCTGACTCCAGCCCTCCGCCCCCCGCTGCCGCCTCCTCCAGCCTGAGCTAGCATTGATAGCCAGCATTTAGACAATTGGCTGACTCTGGGCCCTAATCAGGTATTAGCCGCTAAAGCTGTAAGGGAAGGCTACTAATCTCCATACTCACTTCATCTGTAGAGGCAAGGCCCCATGTAGCAGCTTGCTTTCCTCTGGCCTGTGGTTAGATCAAAGATGCCTGGTAGAAATCAGATTAGAGAAAGAAGAGAAAAGAGCAGGCCTTAGAGATCCTAAAAACCTCTGCCCAACCATGCTCCACGGTAAAGCTTTTTACATAATCGGAGGAAGAGTAAGTGACTTAGTCTAAAAGCCACTTAAACAGAAAACAGTATAGGGCAAATTGAAGAGTCAGAAGGGGATTGAGGTTTTCAACTGCTAGATAAGGCCACAAAGAGATCTAAATCAACCCAAGACACTATGGACAAAGACAGCTTGTGTTTTCTAGTATATTATGAAAAATATGAATGTGATGGTATTTTTTATAAGATCACAAAATCTTCACCATCATCATCAAGTTCAAATGTCCACTTCTATACATTTTTGAGGGAATGGTAGATTCTTCTCTGCACCATTTCATCAGTAGTTGTTGGCTACTCACATCTTTCTGTCTTCTGTCTTTCCCCAGACGGCCTCAACAAGGCGTTGATAGTTAGTTGTTAGTAAGTTGATAGACAAACTACAAGGCAAAGGCTTATTTGATATTACACCAATCCAGAATTGACCATAAAATGTATTTCTTTCCCACTTTGCATTTAGTGATTCACCATAATTAACCAATAAAGTGAACCACTTAAAGGCTTTGCAACTTTTCTCAATACTGGCCTAAAAAATGCACAAATAAAATAAGCATTAAGCAGTATATGATTGTTCGGGGGTCAGAGCTCTAAAAGTTGGGCTTAACTTTTGAGTAGTTTATATTGTCCAAACACCAGCTCACTTTGGCATTTTGGAAGTTTTGAATGTTTACTCCGTGACACACACATAGTCACCCCCACACACTCTGGTATAAAGCACATGTCTATTGTTATTGACTGGAGTACATTGGGTTCACACTTCTCCATGATGGATTGTGAGATGGAGGTGGCTCTTTAATTGTGAAAGGTAGCTGCCTGAGTGGAGCAGGAGGTGTCAGGGGACTGCTGCTGTCGCCGAGCTCTTGTTAGAAACGGTCAAGGGTGAGACTGCCTCAACCACACATTAAACACACCACTGCCCAATTATTATACTTTAGCTTTTATTTTTATGCAGACTAAGATATACTTGCTTTACTGGGGGATACGTATTCAATCACGGTAACCCAAATGTTTAAAACTGCATTCGGAACATATGTAATTATTGTGAATGTAACATTATGCAATTATAATCAAGTTAAAATATTTGATAAAGTGCGTGTCGTTACTGGCTACTTTATCACATTGCATCAAACAAACTGAAGCTGAATTATTATAATAACTTATGTATCCATTACAATTCATTGGCTTGCACTCTTGTTTGGGATTTAAACAATTAAGGACCAAATAATTAAATTAATGTTCTACTTTTTTTAAACACCACTCCTGCATAACATTACTAGGAGAGTGAATACAGGCTAAAGTCCATGCATGCTCCATGGGGGACAGGCTGTCCTTAGTGAAGCAGACAAATGTTAATTCTCTTCATTGAGCACAGGTCTGACCTCCAGACTTCTTCAGGAGAGAACTCACACATATGTCTGTGCACACACACTCATCCACGTGCACACACACACATCCACGTGCACACACACACACACACACACACACACACGTCCGTGCACACCCGCTCTCCTCAGAAGGTCACAGAGCAGATGACACCAGCCTGTTCCCTGTTTCACTTCGATTGGCCCATCTTTTCTCCTTCATTACCGCACACAGCTGTGAATACGAGTGCCTGTGTGTATACTTGTGTGTGTTTGTGTGTTTCCTGTGTCTCTGAAATGGCTAAGTGCTGTTAGTGCAGTTTTTATCAGCGAGGCCACTGGCGAGACTCAGGGGAACGAACCTAGGCTATCGCTCTCTGCCGCCCCTGAAAATTGATATTGAACATGGAGGAGGAGTAGGGGAGAAATCTCACATGCTGGTAGCAATTAGCTAAAAAGGGATTTGCAACTCTGTGATTCATCACACTGGAAATCGAAGTCATTTAAAGGCCATGTTTTTTCCTCCTCCTTCCATAACACTCTCTCTTCTCCTCCTCTCTCCTATATTTACAAGATGGTGTGAAATTTCCAGTTTAAGTTTCATTTCTGCCAACTGAAATCCTGCACTCCGCTGGGCTACAAACAAGCGCTTTGATTGGAGGAGCTGTGTGTACATACCTAACACTGAGGTCATAAACTGACGCAAGGCCACTGCTCCGCTTGCTTTGAGACTTGGCAACGAGGCGTGACACACTGTCAACAGCAAGAGGAGAGAAACACGTCGGGTCGAAGAGGGCCGACTGTACAGGTTGAACAAACTTTCTATCACACAAGTCCGGCTTCACATCGGGACAGCATTAAAGGCCAGTGTAGGGCTTAGTTTACAACTGTTAACTTTTGTAAATAAACTAAAGTTGTAAAGCACACTTCTGACATGAAGCAGAGAAAGTCAGGTCACACTGTGAAAGTATAGTCTTAGTGTCTTTTCAAACACAGACTTAGGCAGGTTGAATTGGGCTGAATAGTCTAGTTATTCTGTCAGGGAAATTCACTATAGCAATAGAGGGTGTTCCTTGCAATCCCTTCAACTTCAATTCTGACCAATTAAACTATTTAGTTTTACTAGTTTTTTATGTCTGCTGTCCATTTTCTTGACTTTTGAGTGGTTGATAAAAGCTGTACCTGCATCCATAAAGGTGAATTATTATTCATATTAAATATTATATTAATGCAATTTAAGCATCACATTTGAACTCTTGCATTCGGACTTAAATAGACTACATTGAGGTCCTGAAATATCAGTCACCTTATCAAATTTGAGTGCTGACATGGATTGTTCCATCACTGAAAAATGTCACACTGTGCTTTTCCCACATACATTAAAGACTGATATCATAGTGGTAATAGAAATATTACATTATGCAAGTTTTAATCTAACCCCTTGCTGTAGTATCTTGACATACAATTTTATGCACGTCACTATCTTCTTCAGTCAGCACGCAAAGCACCACACTCATATTGTGGCAGACTATGAGAGATTTTCCCCAGCCCATAAACCTCTACAGTTTAAAAGCTGAGCTGTAGCCATTAAGGAGCCAGAGATGACGGATGAGTTCATATGCCATGCAAGCAACCCTAGACAATGGCTTTAGCCTGATGACAGATTGCCTGACCGTAACCCAGTTTATGTTAAACTCACTCTTGCTGTTCAATTTCACAAGTGTAATTTTGTTCGGCTCCGATGCATTGTCCTCGACTGTGGGTGAGGTGCTCTCAAACTCTCCATCCACACCTTCAGTAATGACTCCCCTGCTCTATTCTATTGTATTGTTTTCTGCATAATCAGGTTGGTAGTCAAGGGTTTGGGTGACACAGCCATCTGTCAAGTTCATTTGTTTTGTGAAATGCAAAGGAATAATAGCCCATCCTACGGGAGACTCTCTGTTATCAAATAGGAGAGGTGCCCTCTGTTTATGGCACCGTTCCACTGTGCAGCACAATGCTATTGTATAGGACCTACATACACAATACACATGCCTATACATCCATGGACTTTATATGGCAACACATTCATAACTGTTACAGAGTCCGCTTTATCACCTTTTTGGCCTTTTTTTCTACTTAGTTTCATATGTATAATTCAACTTACATGTTGAGCTGTTGTCCATCTGGTGCTCCAGGCCAGCTGTTTTCTGCCTGTTGTGCTTGTGTGAATGTGTGTGTGTGTTTATGGGGAAATAGCATGTATGCTTGTGCTCTACATGGGGGTGTTTATAGCACTCTCCATCGAGTTAAAAGACATCAATGAGGCATTCTTGTCGCTCCAACTCTCTGAAGTCACTTTTTTAGTTTGCATGGTATTTCTGTGTAATAATACTGTAACACCTCTAACACTGGAAAGTATCATAAACACTGTCTAACTTATAGAACTTTTCCTTTAAATGTGAGCTTTTGAATTGACAATAACACACATATATATATACTGTGTAAGGTACATAATTTACATACATTCCATGCATGTATAATGTAGGGAAAAAAGAGTGTTTGTTGTTTCAAGTTTTTGTCCAAGGAAATGCTCTAACTTATCTTGACAAATGAAGAAACCAACTTACAGTCTTTAGTTTGAAAAGGTAACCAACTCCAGTGTATTTTATGTTATACGCAAAGAGAGATTAAAGACCAGACTGTGAACACAGAGATCACTCTGATGTTAACTTGAGAAAACCTAGAGAAGTCTAAAGTTTGAACTCTTTTTGGAAAGAGGGTAGTCTGGATCTGTTTTCTTTCATTTACAAAGTATTGATTTAACATAGCTGTGCCAAGTCAGCAGGCAGACCTGTTGGCATTTCACTTTTGATCATGTATACGTATCTGCAAAACTGGAAGAGCTGCTGAGTTTGGATTCGAGATTATTGTATAAACTGCAAAAGAATGGATTGTTTTTATAGCAAAAAATCCTGCTGAAACTTAATTACATAATTTAATATTGTGACAGTTTTACAATTATTCCTTTTAATTACTGCACATTATATTTATTTATTGTTATTCATATATCGCAAGAAACTGTATCACAATGTACTGTATTATAATAATATTATGGCCTTTCTATTGACAGAAATATCCACATTTCTTTGTCAGATTTGTTCTGTTTGGTTTTGATTTAGCCCTAGTTTGGTTTATTATTCACTAGTATTATTCACTAGTAAATCCAGATTATTCTATTTCTGCTTAAATGTACATAAATACATTTTGTTCATGTTATTATGTCAAGAAGCACCCGGATATCAGTTTTACTGTTTTTCTAATATTTGTTTTGCTAATGACCTATTATAATGTAAATGTTTTAAAACCTATTATGATCAAATCCACCCTCATGACCCGCCTCCCTACACCCCGTCACTCACATACCTAACCCATTATTCCAGAGCCTGTGTGAAAAGGGTAATCGCTCAAATCACTCAAAGGTAACTATCTGTGTTTGACACTGGGGAGCATAACCATCATCACAACCACCCGCTAATGGCTCTTTCTGGATCCAGCAAAAACGCTCCAAAGCTCAGCGCAGTGGAGCTCAAAGCGGCAGTGGCCAAATACTGTGGGCACTATGGCACCGCAGCAAGGGCCAAATTTTACCCTAATGAATTTAGACCATGCCAGGTTATTGCAAAAGGCAGCCACGGCCATCCAATAGCCTCCTAGATCATCTGAAGCGACTCCCGTGGCCACCGTTCATGCCAGGGAACCCACTGCCATGTGGAAATGTGGAGGGAGGGGGTCTCGTGTGCTCTTGTCTTTGGCACATGTCTGCTCTGTTTAAGCGGTCATTCCTACACACAATTACGCACAGACACACAACCTGACAAGTATATATATATATCTATACTTACTATAGCTAGAGAATGGACATCTTCATTAGCACACCACACACTTCTAAACATGAGCTTGTAATGAGGCCTGAAGAAAATGACAATATACCCAATTATACAAAGTCCCCAAATTGGAGACAATGTGTTCTTTTCACTGATCCACAGTAAACATATTGTTGTTTTGTTTTTCATCTAAATTGGTTGGAAGCGTTTGCATCCACTGTAACTATAAGTACCGATCCATCATTCCGCAAAACTACCATTTACATTTTATGTGGGTGACTTGAAAGACAATATGATATCTGGGAAAATGTGATTGATGTGATTTGTCCAATGTAATTACTATACTTACAGCATTTATACATATCATTGAGGTTGGAGGCTGTCCCATCTTCTCGGTGTATAAGGGGGGTTCTTACCAAAACAACTGATATCCAAAGACTATGGGCAAAATCTCTATTTCAACTATACAGGCACAGGGAAGAAGATGAAGGTTTTTGCGGGTGCATTGTGCCAGTACTGACCACTCAAATGCAATTTTATGTCAATATACAAGGGTAAATAACGATCTTTTTCAAACACAGCGGGCACAATTTATTTATAAGTTCATCATATCAAATATATCATCTTCATTTTGTACATCATAATAATCACTAACCAATGACCAGTATACATTCCTGCTCAGGCCCATTCCTATACAGCCTGTCTATCTTCTTGATATGTTTTCAGTCTGTCTGTTTTCCTCTGTCCAATATGCTTAAGGCCCCCCAGCAGTGTTACAGGTAGTGAAAGTCTCCTTCAATTAGACATAATCATCACTCACGGTCAATGATTGTGCTAAAGGCTAACTTCCAGTCTATGAGCCTGCCTTCGCATCTAATGCACTGATTCAGCTTGTCTCGGCCAACTTTCGCTGTCTGCTGAAACCAAAGCAATTTATTCGTCGCCCAAGGCTCTTTTGGCAACAGCCAGTTGAGCAAGCTAACAGAGAGACAGATAGAGAGACATGAGTGAAGAAAGCGTGAAGGGGGGAGGTGTGTGGCGGGCTCTTTCTCTGAGATACAATTTAATCAGAGACATCTGTGCACAGGCAGCACGGCTCCCTTGGAAGAGACTTAACTGCAGTCTTAGTTAAGGGACGGTGTTTGAAGTAATGTGGAATTATCACATTCTTCCAGTAACAGTGCGACGGATGGAGAGAGAAATAGAGAGCACGAAAAGACTTAATCTGCTTGATACTGGTGTGCTCACACAGCTGACAATCACATCACCTCCTCACCTCACTGACCACGCCATGGCCAAAAGAAAATTAAATATGAAGTGCCCAGGGCAAAATGAGGGTGAGGGCATGAGTGTGTTAATGGGTTGGTTCATCATTCTAATACTTCACATCAGGGAGTGTTCTTCAATTAACAGCTCAACATTAGCCTGCAGTGGTCAGGTTAGGAAAACTGTATACCTATAGCTGCTATCTGCATCCTGTTTCTCCCAAGGAGTGATTACTCAGGTCACAATTATAACAGCCTTAAATAACAAAGACAGAAATAATGTGTGATGTCTTCCTCAGTTGATTCTTTCAGTTTTCATGTGAAGCTGACATCCTGCTAGAGAGTGGCCAAGCTGCAAAGAGACATCATCTAGGGGAAGTCTGAGGGAGAAGTGATAACTGCATAAGAGCGGGGCAAGAAGGTTAAAAGCAAAGATAGTCTTGTCAACGTGTGCTTAGCTAAAGGGCACATGATGTGTGGAAACATGGAGTGTGTATGTGCGATATTCAGATGGACGACCGGTCCATGTTTATAACTGTCCCATGTGTTATCTTTGTGCCTCAGTATCTTAAAATAGTCAAGTGATGGAAGCTCAACAGAGATAGAAACCCTAAGCAGTTTGGAGTCACAGTTCAACAAGATTCAGTGTCGCCAGACAGTGCTGTCATCGCTGTCACATCAAAGGACTGCACTGTATTTTTTTAAACCAGTCTCTGCTCCCTGAGCTCTTTGATGAATCTTGTATGATAAACCTCATGGTAACCTTACAGACATGTATCGTTATAATGCAAGGAAAAGTTCAGCACTTCAAGTACTACAAATCTAAACATTTAAACTGACAGACTCAAGTGCACTGATGTTGGAGCCTAAAGGTAAAACTGGCAGTAAAAACAGCTCTAAATCAGAGCCTGGGATGGCTTTTGGTGAACCAAGTAACCTGTTAGTGTAATATTAAAATCGCACTAGTCTTAATTTATTTACATTCCATTTCTTGTTAATGACAACGACACAGATACTGTATAGTAGACCTAGCTCAATCAAAACCAAAAATATGCAACTAAACTAGTGAATGCATTAAGTTTTTAAATGAGCACTAAATCAGGTAGCTTGTTACATTCTCTAAAATGATAACAGACACATGCCAAACAATAATGAGCTTTAGCTCACACAGACACCCACATATAAGCACACATCGCTGTGATTATAGCTTGGCAAAGTAGTAATTTAGTCCATGATTACAATCTATCAGGCTGCCTGGGGCCAGACTCTGAGAAGTGTCTGTCTAAATTACACTTTAATAAGACGGCGTCGAACACACAAAAGGCAAGAGCGCACACGCAGCCACACGTCCTACAGGTTTATACAGCCTTCATCTAAGAACCTAGATACATACAAACGCACCACACACACGCCTGCACAACTGAAGACACAAAGTTGCACTAAGCGGGACTCTTTATAGACTTTTACATGCATGACTGCACACACCCACTCTGTAGAGATCCCATCAAGAGTGATTACTTTTATCACTCACTGTGTGTCAGCCATGCATCATTTCAGATGAATGCTCCACTGCTTTCTTACTGTAAATAAAGGAAATTGCTCCCTGGAGAGTTCAGGCACATGTAAAGTAAATGCAAAACACTTGTGCATGTTTCTGACTTTAGATTCATTGTAATTATCAATTTATTAATTGTACAAATGTGCTTGCTTGGCAGAATTACCGTATGCTTCAAGATCAATACTACTGGTCAAAAGTATATACTCTAATATCAATGACCACTGGATGTAATTTCCATACAATACACATTTCAGTCCTATCTCTATTGATTCACATTAATTTGACTTTACATTCTATAAATTGATTCCTTATAAACAAAGACAAAAATGTTTCCTGGCAATTACTGCAAAAGACGACTTATCAAGCAGCCATCTCAGATTTCAAAGGTGTTCCTTCGCCTACACCTGCACATGTTCGACATATTTTAGCTTGCCTCTCAACAAGTTGTTAGATTTGTAGTGTTAATGCAAGTCACTTCATTTCAATCATTGTTACAGATAGCATAGATGACTTTGACACACAGCCATGCGGTTTAACATAGCTTAAAATTAGCTCTTAGGGCATTTTAAAATTACACATAGCAACATTTCACTGCATAAAGTTTTACCATAATTTGGATATAGTAATTGTGTAATAACCTAAAACCTGTAAAATGGCTTTATCATTATTTTTTGTACTATGTTGTTCTATCTCAAAGATGATTTCTGCCACTCTGTCCAAACCAGACTTTCACACAGTTACAGTAGCCATCCCTTAAATCCAGACTTCTGTTTTATAGACATGTGGAATTGGTGCTATTTGAGATTTTATGATCATGTTTTAAAAAAAAGTTTTCTTTTAGCCCATTCAAGTCTGCTGGCTACATGTATCAACACGCATATGTTTTGTTATTACTTGGATTGCAATGAATTGTTTTACTTGGCCAGTTTGTAGTAAATTGCAATCAACTTGGAAACATAAGAAATACTGGAAAACACACAAGCTTTGAGACCACAATAGTATTTCTGTGTACACATGCTGTTCATCTAGTCTAACAAACATTTGAATCCAGCTCATACAACTCACATATCTGTGCGTCCAGGCCTGGGTTGAAACCCCCACCACTCTCACATTCATTGGTCACATCTGGGACAGTTTAATAAGTTAATGCCGTTATTCACTCTGGTGCAACTGACTCTGTCTCCGTCTTCATCCTTCCTCATCTTCCTACTCTTCATCAATCAGCACTGTAAACCCAGCCTGATGGCAAATAGAAAATGTAAGGGAAGGAAGCAATTGACACCCACTACAATTACCAGATATAGCTGTGTTTGAATGATGTCTCTCTGGAGGACTGTTAAGGTATGTAGTAAAAGATTCAGGTACTTTGTGTGTTGTTTTGTAGTTTAAAAACATGGAGAATGATGCACTTATTTACATTCTTACACTTATATATAATATTCCACAATCATTTGTGTGTAGGTGATTGACCTGAACACACTTGAGCCACTCTTCATTACTGGATCAGTCACTGACCACATAATACCATAACATCCATTGTGTGGCTTATACCAATCTGTATGTAAACATGTACACACAAGGTGACTAAGTGCACAAACACAGTTAAAGCCAGAGCTTCCCTCACGTATGACTTATCACCTGGTATAACACGACCAGTCTATTCACTAACTGTGACTAAAAAGATCATAATAAAATCTCTAACTGAGATCTCACCTTAGGACAGCAGAAGACTGAGTGCATTTTAACATTCCACTTAGCAGCTATTGATATCTCACAGTAACCTCAGTTTAAGAAAGCACAAATAAAAGTGTTAAGATTTATTATAGGAACAGAATGGGGTGGCTCTGAGGTTAGGGGATGGATACAACTTGTGTGTTACTTTCTCTTCTTCCTTAAGGGCCCCTGGACCTAACAATTTATCACCTTTGCTTTTACAGCCATTGATTTCACCCCTCGTGACCTTTCACACCAGAAGTAGGTTATTAGTCTAGGCTGCTGGTTCAGAGACTGGTGTGTATATCATAATATGACCGTAGATCCATGTGTTTGTGTCTGCAAAAAAGTCATTGTTTGTGGTTTAAGGTTTTTAACAAAAGATATCTGAGAATAAAGTTAGAGACACCCATACACAGGTGTACGCACATGTTATATATATATTGGTATCAATTCATATTATCCAAATCAAAACATAGTTGTTTGATTATTAATCTAATAGATTTCACATCACAAGACAAGCAAGAAATAGTGTATAAACATATAACCAGGTCATCGGGTGACAGGATTCACCAGTGGCACTGAATGGTGGGTCAAATGCAGAGAAATATTTCCTTAAGAACAATCAAGTAAACCTTACCTTTTTGTATTTAGTCAAACAGTCAAATATTATATTGTACACATTTCCAATAGTTTTATTTCATACCATTACAGGGTAAGTGTAAGTTCGTTGTCCTATTTTTTACAATTTTGTTTGCTAAGCACAACAATCTCCCACTGACCTCTCTGCAGTATTTGTGATTGATAAGCAGGGAGTGTCAGGATAAGACCAAAGTGATCTGATACACTTGTTTTATGTGTAATGTTAATGCTATAACTCAATGATAAACATAAGCTGTATAATAGCTGTTCAAACTGTGACAAAGAGCAATGGCACTGGCTCTTTGATGCTGAAATCACCATGTGTCACGCTGTTCAGACTCTGGGCTGTGCAGCTGTTGTTGTGTTCAATATCAACACCACTAAAACAAAAGCCATGCATATGTTCCAGATGCTAAAGACTTAATTCATATTTTCATGGTTGAAGGTCTTATATTTCATGGATAGAATTGTAGAAATCTGAAAAGTCTAAGTAACAACATTTAAACAGTACACCCATAGTTGAAAAACATTCATTTATTCAGTTAATCTAGGCTTGAATGCATGGAGCCAATCTCAGCTTGGACCTTGTGTATCCTACGTTCACTCGGACGATAGCCAGTTAATCGCAAGACTGACATTAAAGCTGCAGTACCTGATATTTTTACTTTGATAACAATCATAATTACACAGTCAATAGTACAGCATACTAGAAGTCATCTGAGAAAAATATACTTTGAGACCCTCTGTGGGCTGTATTATAAGGGTTTTTGTTCAGCTTATTCACTGCTCATTACTCTCATGTGAGACCACGGTTGAGACATAGACCTTTTTTTGGTTTGTTTTTTTCCTGCACAAATTCAGATACTGCAATATAAATCACTAGTGGCTCGAGTTATAGTTGTCCTAACACATGCATTCTTGTATGAAACTTAATACGAGAAGATAGTGTCTTGGTCAAGCGAGAATCAAACCCACAACCTTCTTGCAAAACTGTAAACATATCCTTGAATGACCTTGAATAAGTCTAGCAAGAGTGGCTCTACACAGTGCACTCTATAAGTACAAGCTTGTTCCATTGATGTAAATGGGATCAGGTGGGAGGGTCATGTTTGACATAAACAAAGCCTGTAAAACCTCAACCTGCCAGGTGATGTCAAGTCTGTAAGATTAATAAAAAAAAAAATACAACATTGGCTAGTTCGTCTATAAGCTGGCTGATGGTTTCCCCACTGTAACCAGGTTAAACAATATACTGTCAAACCCAGAGACAAGATAATTATAGCTTTGAAATGGTCTGAACCCAGGGCACAGAGAGTGAGAAGCCCTTATTAGAAGCTGTGTAATTAGATGTCAAATAGCCGTGATGTCTGAATGTTGTCTTATCTGTCAACTTTGCCGCTTCTCATAAAGGAAAATTACATTTGGGAGAGAAATTGTTCTAAAGCGTCTCCTGATTCATACCTGAATTAGTATAGTATTTCTGGGGGCAGTAGCAAAAAAACTGGCAAAAAGTACGAAGATTTTTACATCAATTGAACACGTAAATAGGTATTTTTGAATGGAAGTTATCAGACAGCAAAAAAATGTATGTCCTACCACTTTCAACCCATATAGTTAAAAATAAATACAAATAAATGAAGGCCTAGCATGGCAAATCACACATTTATACCAGTATAAGGCAATACATAAACAATCTGCAGATGAAGAGTATTATCAATTAGTCAAATCACTAGTAATTAGTAAATTGAACCTGTTACGACCACCTCTGCTAGTTTTGCCAACACGGCCTAAATTCTTTTCCCTTACCACTTCAGTCAGCTTGTGAAACCGTTACCATAAAATACCTCTGACACTGACATTGTCAAAATGAATCTACCAATCAATCAGTTCATTAATTATCTATTCTGAATAATTGATGACCTCTCACAACTATTTTCCTCTGATGTTTTTTGAAACATGGAGTTGGGGGGGGGTCCACTGGGCTCTAATATATACATTGCTTTAATCAGGCGTTTGATCTTCAGTACAATTCAACGATAAGTCAATTAAAACTAGGCCTGCTAACGATAAATTATGCAGTAACTTTATTAAAACATTTATCAGTTGGGCTTATTATAAATGGATGGTTTCTCGTAGAAGACAGGCTGATGAGAGGGCGACCCATTAGACTGCCTTTTCCATTTCTCCATCTACTGGGTTGTTTATCATTTTGTATGCAGATTGTTTTGGATTATGCCGACCTACATATAGGCAAGCTGTGTTTGTCTTAGTCCACTACATTTAGTCCAGTTTCTGACATTATGGACACCCAGAGATTTGAAAAGTCATCCTGTCCTTCATCGTCTGCTTTTATCTCTAGATTTTTTTCTCTCCTTCCCCCTGTTTACTTATCAGTGACCGACAAATCCAGATCAGTCCTAACAGACTGTGTGAGGCTTGGTAGTGTCCTGGGGGCTTGTAGGGTGTCAGGGAGCACACAAATACCCCCCTGCCTGAAGGAATTGTCAGAGAAAATGCTACCACCAAATCAATCTCTCATGGGCCTCAGTGTATGGGCTGGAGTATAAACACACGTTGCAGTTTGTATGCAGTAGCAAGCTACCTCCACCACAGCTGGACAGTAAACTACCACAGCTGCCCTGGGGCAGACTGATGACCTGCTCTACCACCTAAACCACTGTTGCCCCAAAGAGATTTTAAAATATTGATTCCATAATGGCACATTTAATTTGCTTCGATGTAAGGTCGATGTACTGCAAACCATCATTATAGCACATTTTCTGCCAGTTAATGAGCTATTTCTAAAGACAATACAATGCCATTCTTGTAAAGCAAAAGTGGAAAAGCAAGCTAAACTCCTCATAGTGCTCGGGGTCCAACAGAAATCATCCTGACTGTGGGGGGATGCAGTTACTCAATTAGACGGTTCAAGTGAAGAAGACAACAAAATATATGGAAGACAAACAAAACAAAATAAAGGGACAATTATTGTGTAAGTGTTTCTCTGTGTCTCTGTTTATGTGCTCCTCGTGGGCATTCTGGCACCTGTTGACATAGATTATTCAGGTGGGGGCCTGAGGGGCTGGCTAAGGGCACTAAGCTGGCCCAATGTGCGCATCTCAGCGCTTCTCCACACTGGCTGCCAGCTCCGTCTGCTCGGCTCTGATAGTGGAGCCTCCGGTCCCCTTCTCTGTGTTGTGTGAAAATGTTTCCATTAGCCTTTGACAAGAAAAGTCCTCGCTGCAATTTAGTCCATCTTTTATGTCCATCTTGTTTCTTCCAGCATGCAGATTTTATGCCTGCCTTCCCCTCCACCACCATGTCTCTGTGTCTTTTCGTTGCTAGCTCGCTGGCCGATGTAGCCCCCTCGAGCGCTACTGGAATGCTGGGCTGGAGATAAAGAAAGGCCCCAGCTCTGAGCAGGTTCGAGTGTTTTGCTTTTTATATCAATGACCTTTTTTTGTGGGTTGTAAACACAAGGGATAAAGCAGGCTTTGACAGAGGCACTTCCAGTTCAGCTCTCTCTCATTTGCTGTCTGAAAATGTGCATATTGACGGATGAGTTTGTCAAAACAGCACACTGTTTTTCCCCCAGAGGCAGTGACTTCCATATAACACAAGCTCTAGAAATTTAAAAGATCTAGAAAATCAAAATGTGAACTTAATTAGCATTAAAAAGCCAATTAAATTTTAAAGCTACCCCATATGCTAATATGACTATACTGAACTTTCTGACATTATACAGTTTCCTTATCCAAAAACATACCATAAGCTTGTATGCTGAAGCACTGACCCTCTTAGGAGCAGAAAACACGTAGTACATTATCATTGTTTGAATTGGCTGAGGTAGGGGGGGGGACAGAGTGCTCAAAGGGACAACTAATCTGCGCTTCAGAAATGAATGAAATGAACAGCTCCTAATGATCAAAATTCATGAAACAAAAGAGAATTTACATGTAAAAAAGTGTATCTAAAAAGATGTACTATGGCCCCTAACCGTTCACAGATCCAGCTTTGACTAATAGGAAATTGTCTGGCAAGAAATCACCGTAATGCAAATGCAAAGTCTTTTTCTACTTCATTGAAAAAGCAATCAACCAAAGAGAAGTTTTAGGCCAAGCCATAACTCAGTCAAAATGCATGAATACAGTTACAGTCTAGGAGAAAACACAGGTTCAGATAAAGAGAGCTGGAGATGTGAGCGGTGCTTAAGGTCTGGCACAAGGGTCCTGACTGCTGGGCCAAAACAAGACAAATTGTGGTCCCCATTTACTCTCTGAACTCGGCTGCTTACACTGGATGACTTCTTTAACCCCTGTCTGCCTGGAAAGAGGTGGATTGCATGGTTGTTGAAACTGTGACAGATGAGATAGTGGCTTCATGTATGATTTAGAAACGGGGTGCTTGGAAATATGGATTGAGCAGTTTCTAACAGAGCACGGGAAATACTGTTCAGCTGGATGTTATTTTTTACAAACCCCCCAAAAAAGCTAACAAAGAATATCTTAATCTTGTCAGAATTATTACAAATAGTAGAATATAATAATGCATAGTGCTTTTCAATGGCATTATTCATTCACTCACGCACTGGTGGTGGTAAGCTACTTGTGTAGCCACAACCGCCCTGGGGCAGTCTGACAGAAGGGGGGCTGCCAGTCTGTGCCCACGCCCCCCCCCCCCCCGACCACCACCAAACACCAATCACACAACCACATTCATTCATAGGCAATGTGGGTTAAGTGTCTTTCCCAGAGACACAACGACAGTATGCCAGACCCTCTGCACCACTGCTCCACTGCCGCCCCAGAATATCATGCTAGTTATTATGTTATTGGTCAGCAGATATCACATCACATCTAACTGTGGTTTTTAATGTGAAATGTGACAATTCAGTATTTGTAAATAAAGTCCTGAGTGACAGACAGAAAATACTTTACAGTGTGTGGATTTGTACTGCTGTAAATTTAAATCAGATTACCAGTCAGTTTCTTGGTGTGTGATTTTTAATTCTATATTTAAATACAGTGTTGTATATGCGTTGTAGTTATGTATCTAAATCTAACAGCGGGAAGCACCGAATGATTGACAGACTTCTCTCATTTCCTGAAGGGCAGGGTTGCATGTACTGTTGCATCTGCAATGCATCTGAAAACCATATGAAATCCATTAACCAAAGCTGATATTATTTAATAGGCCTCAGAAAATGCAAACGAAGGTTGCATATCTACAAATGCAGCCAGCATGTCGTATGTGCCATATCTTCAGTATCTCTGCTGTTTGTGTATCATCAAAGAAGTGTGATATTAATGGGGTTCAGAGGGTGTATTAAATATGCATCAATGTGAATGACAAACACACATCATCAGGTACACGTTGTATCTTGAAACTAGATTCAGTATATGACATGAGTTTAGACTAGTGGCTTTCTACATTGTTCTATAGTTTGGTGTCTTGTAAGGTTAAAACACAGTTTGTGAGTATTGTTCAAAGTTATCACGCTATACAGAACAGATGTGCTGTCTTTTCCAGTCTTATGGAGCTGGCCTAGTCACACTCAATACAGATCCACTGTCCCATGCACTTCACAAGCATTTGTAGGATAAGTGCAGGATTTCACCAAGTGTTAAAAGCTTAATCCATCCAAATGTGTGAAACTGAGAAGTATTTTGTTCACACCAAAAGGAGTAAATTGACTGAGGCCCGGCCCCAAGCGCTTTGCTTTGCAATAAAAGGGTAGGGTCAATAACATGACCTTTCATAATCATTTAACTGAGAGAAGACTTCCACCTTATTACTGCATATACTTTTGGATGGTCATGATTGGTGGATAAAGGTTGGAAGTAAAGTTTTATATATCATATTTTTAATTACATATTGCAGAAATACTGCCCTATAGCTCGTAAGATCTCATGGCTTGAATGAATGATGAGTAAAGCATGGGCAGAGGAGATTTCCACAGTATGAACATGTTTACTGAGAGTTTATGGATTTGTCATTGGAAAAGACCAGATCTTCATGTTCCAGGCTCTATAACACATCAATTTGATTCCAAATAAGACCCCCACCCTGTTTCTTATCAGCAAACATGTCCGTGTCAGTCTCCAAGATTTAGCCATGGCTAAATTCCTGTGTATTTAGACTGGCTAAATAATATGGACATCTACGCAGTCCAATAGCTGCAGGCAGCTCTTTTTGAATAGCATTTTGTGAATAAGCTTTAGCTTACTAGCCCAGGATACCAGGCCAATGCCTTATCCCTGTTAACAGAGACCCTTCTAAGACAGGATTAGGGGGGAGATAGTTGTGACAAGGGGGGACAGTCCATCTCCAGGGAAGCACCATCGCTAACCCAACCGTAATTACATTTGTTTAGATAAGGAGATCAAAGCCAAACTCAGGACTATTTTCCTCCAGAAAAGCTCAGCAGCATATGGAGCTCTCCATACACTACAAACTCCATTTATGAAAAGTTAGTACTATTTGTTTTTTAGAGTAGGTTTCTTAGCTGTGTAATTATTCCCTGTGGTGAGACAATACGCAGCCATGACCAGGGGGAATGTAATATGTATATAATGCATATGTGTGTGAAAATGTGCAGGTCAAAAAGACACATTTCCAGTGTGGAATAACATGAAGACAGAGATGCCAGGTTGGAAAAATAACAAAACACTAACTGACTTTCAGGTGTGACCTTCCACTCGTCTCCCAGACTCCTACTGCTTTATGGGTTAACCATCTTTAATGCTTTATGTATGCCTTGTGTGACACTCTTTGCATAAATGATACCAAATAATTGGGATTTATAAATTATTCATTGTGTATTAATGCAGGTGAAATGGCTTTTTGGCTTGGACTGCTGTCTGTCGTTCAGAAAATAAGAGGAGGAGGTGGGCTATCATAGGTACTTTGCTCACAAAAAATAAATACCCTTCCCAGAAATGTATGCAATAAAAATGCATGAGCTAACCATAACCAGTGCAGACAGCTTACTGCTATTCTAACTGGAATTTTTATTATCATCAGAACATTTCAAGAACAAACTAATATATTATGAAATACATGTACTATATCCTTATGAGCTAATTTTAGAAACAGCTTCCACAAATAGCACTTTTAAGAAATCCAAAATGCTTTACAAGTGAGTCCATTATTCTTTCACTCCACAGTCACACAATGGTGTTCGTAAGATACTTCTCTAGCCACTGCTCCCCTGGGGCAGACTGACCATAATGCCACTAAACACATCAACCACAAAAAAACACATACCTAGGAAGGTGGGTGAAGTGCCTTGCCAAAGGACAGATAGTCTGCACAGGTTGGAGTGGAAATCAAACCACTAACCTTCCAGTTTGATTTACTGACTTGAGTTTTTCCTTATTGTCAATAATATAACGTCAATGTTCACAACAATGTCTAAATGACTACACTTTGCTGCACCATTAATCAGATCCTACATACACTGCCTGCTTCACAAGCCCATAGGCAGGTTTCAAGTTCCCCTATTCTTGTCTTAAATGCCTTGCATAATATTGTAATTACAGAGGTCTCTTGACCTTACTTTAACACATACTGACCCAAACATTTGAAACCAGAAGCTTTGCATGCTAGTATTTCTAGTGATAAGAGGCTCCCCACCCTTCTCTTGGCTGAGTTTTAGTGCGACATAATATTTCGTTTGGCCTGTGACAAGGGTGACTTGACGTACATCATCACTAACTTATTAGATTTTGAAGCAATTAGCTGAAAACAAACAGGCCAGACAGGCGGGCTATTGAGTTGCTGGGACAGAGAGAAAATGGCCTATGGCTCTCAGACATTTCAGAGCTGCATCAAAGAGGAGTCCACGGCATCAACAGAAAGAAACACATTGTTGTAGTGTGGGTCCAGTGCATTATTTTTACAGTGATTCAGGTTACAGACCCAACGTTCTTCAGTAAAACAGAAGGATATACTTAAACACATGTACATATAATACTTTACAGTGAGTCAAACCTGAGAAGCGACGTCTGTCAGACTTCATGACTACGAGCATTTGTAAATCACCCCTTTAATCCAAATACAAATAGATAGACTGTTGGCTTCAGTATGACATTTTAATACGTTATACTTTTTTACAGTAGCAACACACCTGCACATTCCTTTTTTATGTGTGTTTTGAGGGGGGACCTTTTCTCAGATTAATTTAAGAGACTACATACAGTCATCTCCACACATAAATGATTGCCCTGTTTAAAAGAACAGGCTGTAGTTGAAGAAACAAAGCCACTTTCATTAGGTTTAAGGTGCTGGAGACATCAAGAACGAAAGATTGGTCTCTTTTGGCTTTTCAGACTTATCAGTTTCATGTGACTGGCACTGGAATGCCAGGAGTTTAGCCCTGCATTTTCCCACCAATTTTCCTTCTTTCTCTGGCCCTCTTTTTAATTTGTTGGTCATTCTTTACTTAGGATCTGGTTCCTGGACATGATATGCCAAATTACCTGCAGTATCAGTTGTGCGACTGGCGTTGCATTGTGAACTTGTAAATTCCACAAAAAAACTCTTTCTGAGGGATTTCCCTGTCTCCTGTCACTGAAGTCTTTGTATTGAATGTGGCGGTACAAAAAGGATGTCCTGTGAAGTTGAGAGCTTGTATTATCATAACTCCAGCAAGACAAAGAACTGTTACGAATTGGGGCTCCCAGATGAGATTTGAGCAGGGTAATCACTCATTTTCTAAGCCCATATCTTGGCATTCTTTAGGCTTCTTCAATGCTTAACATTTTTGTGGGCATCATATAAAAATACAGTAGTTCATACCAATAAAAAGGCATGTTAACATTGGAAACAACTATACACTATAGATTTTGAAGTTAAAGCCATGACGCTCATAACTTAGTGGTCAAAGAGATGTTGATCCACCTGTGCATATCATGTTCTGAAAAAAACTGCTCATGTCATTTCACACATGCTACAAATAATTGTGTCAGGCCATTTTTAAAAAGTAGGCAGCTTAATGCACTCTTTGATAATCCATGACTTAAAACCTCCATAAAACTTCTGACATGACCTGTGTCTGCGGAGACTTACTGCGCTGAAATGCTTTTCATAATCAATGTTCACTTACATTTAATGGCAATGACTGAACTCAGTGTTATCAGTGTGGTTTAGATTCTCAGCTGAATGTAGTATTTACTGTATGTACAAATATTGAATAGATATGGCGTCCATGTTTTATAAACACAAAGCTCCTTAACAACACTCCCACACTAAATTGGTTAAAGACATTAAGATGTAATTACGGTTTATTTCACAAAGTCATTTGCATTTCTGTGTTTTCCACAAAAGGAGCCTTATGTAGATATTATCCTAACACATAAGCAAAGTACACTCAGTACTGTATGTACCGGACATGTCTCTGATCTCAACACATCTAACCTATCCAAAAATAAATATATAAACAAAATAAAATATTAAACTGTTAAAACCATATGTCTCTGGTAGAGACACGGATAACCCGAAAGCCACCGGAAGAAAGGGCTGTATGTAATTACAACAGATTTGTAGCATTCCCCTCTTACACCCTGAACAATGGCCAGTAGTGGCAGGGCTGACTCAGGGACATTCAATCACAGACAATATAATAAAATAATGTAATATGTATTTACTATGGAAACTGGAGAAAGATGTAGTACCTGGAGATTACCCAAGGTAAGGAGAGAACATTTGTGTCATTACTAACCACCACAAAATACATGATATTAAGCTTTTAATTATAAAAAAATAATGGGAATAAACATATTAAGGGTGGTTAGTCCAACACTTTTGTATATCTCAAAATAACAATGTAGCACTAACTGTAGCTGTTATCTGCCAGTATCATGACGGAGGTCTCTTCTTAAGTCTGCTGCCTGAGTGTTTATCTGGTCGCTGGTGTCGAGGTGGTGATCTCACGGGAGCCCCATGGTAGGTGGTGCTGCCAGGGCTGGGGCTAGGGGTAGCTCATTGCCTATGCATGACGGTGTTGTAGAGAGATTAGAATAACACTCACTATATTCTGTAAATGAAGAAGAGAAGCCTCGGGAGTCCATTATGGATTTTAATAAAACATCAAGGTAGTGTAACTGAATAAGCCATCTCTGTGGGAATAGGAGAGGAAGAAGGCATGAAAACACACACAAATTTGGCTAATATTACAATATGAATTATGAAAACTAAAAGGACTTTTAGTTAATCTTGTCATTCTACTTGAATTCTTTTTTCTCTTCCATTTTGCCCGTCAACTTCCCTCGAATCCAGAACACGGTTGTAAACAAATAAAAGTGGAGGAAAAACTGTTTGGCATCTCGGTAGATTAATTAACGTGCTCGCGACTTGGCATCACCGGGCAAAAATTATGTGCATAAATAATATCACTAATTAAAAAGATGCAGATTAACATGCAAATAATGTTAATGAGGATCTGCAATTCCGGAGTGTATTCGCATAACATCAACAATTTAATGTGTTGGAGGGACTGTGTTTGCATTGCATTAATAAAATTCAAAGAGCTGTGCGCATAGGAAATTCTGTCGGAGTCTGTGTTTCCGCTCGCGAGTTGTAAATTCTGTGGGCAGTAACAGCCACTTCTTTGGCAGATGCAAAAGTTATTATCTCAAAGGCTTGGCTGAAGTGGTGCCATGAGCCAGTATGACCAGCTGTTAGTGAGCGGGCAGCCAGGAAAACACTAAGACAATTAACTGTATTAGTTGTATGGGCTCTGCTGTTTATTTTGCCTCAGATTAATTTCACATGGATAACCAGAAATCTTCCAAAGAGTTTAGGGAAATGCAGACAAGCCAAAATACACAATTGGTGGATTTGTTGCTTCCCTTTTGCAAGCTATTGTGTACGCCATATACATCTCCTGACAGACAAAAGAAATGTAAGTAACCACAACTATTTAGTGGCCATACAGTTATATAGGATTCATTAATATGTATTTACACCTAATAATAACAGTTTATAGATACTGAATTAACAAAGATGAGACAATGTTTATTATATTATCATATACATTTACAGGTATATTATAATATACATTTACTACTTCCTTAACAAACACTCAACTAATTGCTTAGTGGAATATTTGAGTTTTTATTTTCATATGAGCATCTCATTTAGTTTGAATAAATAAAATAATAGAAAAAATCCGATCATAGCATTTTTCGGAAAATAAGAAATGGCAATCCCCCGCCAGCCTAAAAAAGCGGCCCTTACTGTGTGTGTGGACTTAATGGATTTCACAGTAGAAATGAAATGACAAAGTTGAGTGAGCACACCCCTTCCTGTGGGGCAAATGTCTGCTGGATTTGGATCGTTACCTGTAGAATAAACAAGAACCTTTCTTAACAAGGAAAAATACTGCCCGTGTCTATCAACACAATGTCGGAGCGGGGAGGAGGGAAGGCTCTCTGTGGTGATATGCATCGACTGTCCT
Organism: Philypnodon macrostomus; assembly: GCA_036025475.1. NCBI lineage: Eukaryota > Metazoa > Chordata > Actinopteri > Gobiiformes > Eleotridae > Philypnodon > Philypnodon macrostomus. The sequence continues at coordinate 77,006 of JAVQKC010059614.1, forward strand.
CAAGAGGACATTTACCCAAAAGTCATTCATTTTACACTGAGTGAAGGATTAGGCTTGTGCCTCTTACAATGGGCACTCACCCCACAACAATAACATTAATCACTAATGTGCTCTATAGGCCGGTGTTTTAGGGAAACTATTTTTTGCTAAACGGAAAATGGATTTACATTTTGTAATATTGACATTATTCCAAATATTTTCATATTTTCATAATGTGAAATAAAAATGTTGAAACCTCAGCTTTAGGTTTTTTTTTTATTTTCTTTTTTAAATATGTATGTGTTTTTGACATTTGATTTTCTACATAAAAACTTTATGTTGATTTATATATATATATATATATATATATATATATTTATTTTATTTTTTTGCTCTGTTTAGAAAAAATAGGCCTGCTAAAATATTCAACCACGGTGGATGCAAACGATCATTTCTCATGACATACGGTTTGTGTTATCCTTGGCATCGCCTGTGCTACGGTGTGATACTCTGAGAGGAAAGAGAAGCTGAAAAAAGTATAGGAGAAACACAATGACCTCTTCACTGGGCACGGCTCGAGCAGCTGGCCAATAACTTAAACAGGCCCTTGTAATATGCTTGCTGTGTGCTGCGGGGAACTGGACAGACAACACATAAAAATCTGACAAGCAGATGATGGATTAGGGTCATACGTCTCAGTTCAGCCGTACAAACTCAACATTGTGATCGTGTGTTATGACAATACGGTTAATAGACAGAAATTAGCAGATGTTGATTGCAGACTGTATACTGTCAGCATACCAAAAAGCTCTCGGAGAGCTCTCATAAACGGGCTGGTCCAAAGAGCACCGGAGACCCCCCGCTCATAATGTGTGTAAAAGCACGACCGCAGATGTGTCCAGATTTGATGTTTTACAAACTGTGGGCTTTAGTTAGTCCCTTGGCACTCTTTGACTGCTGTTGTCCAACCAGTCAGTGTAAAACCTCAAAGTTAAAAAATTAAGATCAAACAGGAAAAAGACTCAACTGTCAACTGCTTTTGACCTGTTGCAGAGAAAGAACGTGTTTTAATGTAGTAACCTGGGTTTTTATGTCCTCCTCTCGTAGCCTTAGGTGAAATACACATTTCATCAAGGTTAGAGAGGCCTTCTGTAGTATCTGCCCCGCTCATGAATGCAAAGTTGGCTTTAGTTCTCTGAAGGCTTCCAGTGAGATTTGAATGTTGAACTACAAAGAACTTGTTAGAGCAGGGCTTAGCCGATAATGAACTATAATGGTAATGTAAAAAGGAACAAATGATTCTAGTTTTTGTTTGGTGCAATTTTAAAAATTGTTTCATTATATTAATA
>JAVQKC010059616.1:0-32589 GCA_036025475.1 Philypnodon macrostomus
TGTCCACTAAACCTTTTCCTGCGCTCATGTCACTCTTGCATCAAAGCCCAATGCACACCGGCTGGGGCTGCATGGCATCTTGGTGATTGAAAGAGTTGAGATGTTGGTTTCATTGCCGAGCTGGTGCTGCTTCTTCCTCTCGTTCCCCTCCGTGTTGAGTGTCTCGTTCTCACAAAGAGAGCAGCCCATGGAACAGCCTCACGTGTTTTGAAGCGTGTGGCAGGTTCGAAAGGAAGCATGGACTGAGCCCCACCTGCCCTGAGGACTGGACTGAGCCCCGCCCGCCCCAAGGACTGGACTGAGCCCCGCCCTGAGGACTGGACTGAGCCCCGTCTGCGCCAAGGACTGGACTGAGCCCCGCCCGCCCTGAGGACTGGACTGAGCCCTGCCCTGAGGACTGGACTGAGCCTCGCCTGCCCTAAGGACTTGACTGAGCCCCGCCCGCCCTGAGGACTGGACTGTGGCGCACTCGGACTGACTGAGTCTCCATGGAGAGAAAAAGATAGAGATAGAGAGGTGTGCTCTGAAATTATCTCAAATGTGCTGAAATTAGGAAACTGAGAACGGTCCCTTGTCAAAAATGTTTTGGATGCGTTAATTGGTCTGTAATTAATTAATCTAGATTTGCATGCTAAAGTCCCAGCCCTAATTACAATATGAATGTAAATACTTTAAAAAAAAAATCTTCTCAAACACATACAGTATAACAAGGAAGCACATTTATAATAGTCAGTCAGTTACTGAGAATCAAATGACCACAGGCCGTGAATGCAAATATGACTAATGATATATGCATTTACATGATACATTATACAGTAGACTTTCATCTGCTGAAGGACAAAAAGCCTGGGAATTATTTAGTGCATTGGTTTTGGGTTGAGGTCACTGAGAGCTAGGGAGGCGATTTCTCAAAGTTCCTTTCAGAGAACTGTACTATTTTGAGGTGGTGATATTTCACTGTTGCACTAGGTATAAATTGTCAATCAATTTCTGTCAACTCGGATAAGTCTCCAAACTCCTATTCCTCCTCCTCTAGGTGCGATGTTGATATCGGCAGCTCTGGCTGTGACAGAAGTCTCGGTTGCTTGGCAACAGGTCTGAGTTTAGAGTCCAGTGAGGACCTGACAGGTCTGAGCGTCTCACACAACAACACAGATTTAGCACAAGTCTCATGTTTGTGTCCGGAACAGGATTAGAAGAAACCATCAGTGACGGCCTGAGGGCAGAGCTGACATTAAACAGCACCAGTGTTTGAAGGATCGACTGTGGACACACACCCTTCCTTCATAACACTACACTCTGTGACACATGTATCAACATGTGGACCACACTGACGCTACTGCTGGGAAGGACCTTCAAACTTCAAAAGGTCATCAAAGACCCGTAGCTTTCACAAATGCAAGGAGATGTGGAGCATATATAGATTATAAATAATACTCAATAACACTCAATAATACTCACGACCCACTTTTTTTTTTCATCACCTTTAGATGGTGGTATTGTCAAATCTCCTACTCTCATGTGGGAACATAAAACCCATAACCCCCCCAAAAAAGTAAATGTGCCATTGTGTCAGGGATCTGTGAGGGCTGCACCAAGTTGATTTAACATTACAATTACTTGTGTAGTAACAAAAGTGATATTTTTATATTGGCAAAGTGATTTATTTCTTCTTTCTCACTCTTCTCAATGTCTTTATAGCTTTAAAAGCAACTGTTACAAAAAAATGCAACAGAGGAATGATTCAACTTTATGTGGTAATCTCAGTTTTGTCTCATTCGCACTTCGATTAAAAACTCTGTTCTCTTCTGAATAATACCTACTTAAATGTTTCAACACACCAACACCAACAAAGAAAAACACCAGGAAAACACAAATGCGTACTTTTGGGGCATAATTAATTAATTCATGGCCCTCCACTTGGAACTAGGGCATAAACTGACAACTACGGGCCTTAGTAAACTAAAACTAAGGACAATGGCCAGTCAGTAGCAGGGCCGAAATACACAGACAAACACAATCACAATTCACAGAGGGCAAAAACACATGCATGTAATTGGATGGTAAGAGGAATCTGAAGAGAACCTTTGGTAACAAGTCGGGGACATGGAAATTTAACCCACAACCTCCTTGCTAATAGGCATGATGGCTAACCACAAAACGGCAAAATAATTTATCAACATTCGAATACAAAACATCTAACACTAGCCTAATCACATCAGAATAAGTGGGTGTAAGGCTGCAGAATACGCTGGAGAGAATTTTAATAGTTTTGAGAAAAAAGCCAAAGCAATCATGGGCCCTGTGTTTATATGTAAACTAGGTTAAGTCAAGAGATACACAAACAGCATTTATCTTAATGACAGTGAACTTTTAGCAAGCTGCTAAATGTTAAAAGATCAGCCGCAGACAGATAAGTGGTTTGCATTTCAAGCAAAAACAGGCCAAATAAGCAGGGTTCTGAATTAGCTTGTGTTATTGTGTTAAAAATAATGTGTCTCTGTGTGTGTCCATTTGCATGTCTTTGTGTAAGTGTGCGCGCTCATTTCTCATTCCTAATCAGATGTCGAGCGGCGAAGGGGTGGTTTGAATTTACCGATGGTGTCCTGAATCACAGCACATCAGTGTCATGCGTATTTATGACAGTGATGGCGGAGGCGTGGGGATCGCAGACAACAAGAAAGGAAAAACAAACAGGTCTCCAAGGTGACAGGGGAAGATTTCTGAGAGTGAAACCAATGTGCTTATTATGAGACTGGCAGGCTAAACAGGCCAGAGGATGAGCCAAGAGCCTGATGGAGCACGGTAATCACTGGCAAATTATAAAGGCCCGGGTTTGAGCGCGGAAACACTTTACATAACGCATCTATGGAGTCACACGTGTCACACATCTGCGGCAAACAATATCCGAAACAGGTGAAAACACTAGGTGTCCAAAAATGGCATCAGTATAATTAGATTGGTAGTAATTAGGCCTGCACAATATTAGAGGAATTACATCTGACTATGGTGAATGGGCATAGTAATAGATTAGTGATATAGACCAGCACATGCATACAATTTCAATGGGAAGATTAGCCATTTGCAAATGTAATAAGCAAAATTCTTGGCCAAAGAAGTGTTTAAACATTAATTCATCTTAATTCAGTTAAATGTGACTGGTGCAACTATGGGCCTTAGGTGAGTTACACCCTGGTTAATGACCAGTTATTTGCAGAGCAGACACGGAGACATACACACACATTCACTCTCATTCCCGAGGGACAATTTAGTTTACCAATTCTTCCAACACTTTGTAGTTGTCTGGACTGAGGATCAAACCTACAACCTCTGGTTGAAAAGTCAGGTGCTGCTATTAAATATTACATATGACCATATCCAAAACTCTATACTATTGCTATTTATATATCATGTTTAGCTATATTTCTAGGTAAAAATGATTGGGAACAATACTAACACATTACACTTGTCAACAATGTCCATGTATAGCTTGTTTATTTGGAATACTCCAGAGGTGCTCAACTTTTCACACCATGTACCACCTCATAAAATATCTGGCTTTCCGGGTACCATCTTTAAAAGAACTAAAATTGTTGGTCAATGGCACCAAACCAGAACTAACTTCAAGGTAAACCAGGGCAAAAAACAGAACTATATGAGTCTCCAGAGTACCACCAAAACCGCAGTAGTGGAACCACTGGAATAGCCCATACAGCATCCTGATAGGGATGCAACTGACAATTATTTTGCTAATTGATTAATCTGTTGAGTGTTGACTATATTTTCAATTAATCGATTAATTAATTTACAAATAATGTTTTTTATCATTTATATTGTTGCAGTTTTGCTTAATTACTGCTCTGTGTGGCCTGTTTTTTCAGCAAATGGGCATGTTTTAGAGAGATCAGTCGTTTCAGCCCTACATCCTGATGCACGTCTTACCCGTTTGGGGGTCGACCGTTCTCTCAATCAGGTGGTCATCTTGGTGCACCCACTCGCCGTTGCACTTGAAGTAAATCTGTGTGGCCGGAGTGGAACGACAGGTCAGAGTCACCGGTTTGTTCTTCACTATGTACTCATCCTCAGGCTCCACCAGGAAGTGAGGTAACAGGTCTGTGAAGGAGGCTGGCAGTGTGGATGTAGCAGCATGCTCCGAACCTGGGGGAATAAACAAGAAGAAGTAAGGATGTTAGAAATTTTTTAAAATGCTTTTAAGTTTACAAGTCAGTCAGTCGGGAGTTGAATCCATGGCTTGTGAGTGAAAATGCAGCAAATATAAAATGCAGAGCTGCAAGTGTCCTCCTTGAATTACAGCGTATAAATATTCACATGGAAGTACAAAACTGTTTCTAAAAATATGGGACATTGAAAATCTAAATAAAAACAGAATGCAATGATTTGCACAGGTCATAAAATCAACGTATTCCCAAAAGAACAGTATATAACATTCCAGGTGATATTCAACTACTTACTACAAAAATGAATTGCATCTCAAATTAGTTGCGACATAACAAATGCATTCAATTTATACAGGCATTGAAATTGCATATTGGTGGCAAGTTACTATGTAGCCACACTTGGCCCTTGGCAGACTGTCAGAGATCTGGCAGCCATATCACTCAGAACAATCACGATCACTCACATTAATAATAATACAATATATGAACAAGATGGCTTAAGTGTTTTGCCTAAGAACACAATGGCAGTATGACCCGGGTGGGGATTAAACTGCCAACTTTCTGGTTAGCGTGCAAATTGCTATACCTCTTGAGCCACTGTCAAAAAAAGCTTGAAAAATATGCGGTAATAAACGGAACAATATCCAGTATTTAACTGAACCAGCCTTTTGCTGTTTCTGTTGTTTCAACACCTGATATGTTGTTCGTGTTCAATTGTGATTTGTTTTTAACTGAGGTTTCTGCTTGGTAAAGATGAATTCACAGAAAGAATAAAAGAAAAGATCGAATATGAGAAAGTCCACAGTGACAGTGCCCCTGAGTAGGTCAGAAGGGCCAACTCTGCGTCTTCCCGTTTGCTTTTAATCACAGCCCTTTACCATCATCGCTGACAGACCCATGGCCATAAATCCTGCATCAATGTGTGTTATATGGCTCTTCAACCCGGACCAGCCACGTTAGGGAAGACAGAAAGGAAGCACTGGGGACTGCAGGACAGGGTAGAAAATCAAAATCTGTGAGAACTACCCCTTTAGTATATCTGTCTGTTCATTTTAGTGTATAGTAGCCTTCTTGGATTGTTAGTTTGCAATGACATCCAAATTGCTGTTTGACCCAAAAAACATACTACATAAAAAAGCCCCCAAAACTGAACCAATGAGTTACCAAGAACACAAAAAAGAAAGTAGGTTACCCAAAACACAATATATTATCATCATTTTGAAAACACTGTTGCTTTTTGCCCAGCCCTATGTTGTATGCTTCAGGCTATAATCACCAAGCTACTTTGGGGAGTTTTTTTAAATTTATTTTTTAATGTTTTATTTGTTTACATTTATACTACTAAGGTTGAGTAAACAAAGTCACCTTAGGTTAGGAGTGTCAAACAGGGCTGGGACAGTATGAGATTTGGATATCATGATAATTGTGGTAAAAAATATTAAAATTATTCATATGGCAACAAGCTATACTTAACCAAATTGATACGAAAAAACTGAATAATTTTAAAGTGTATAAAAAATGTTTTTTCCCTTTAATATTTGCTACATACCTGCCTCTCGTTTGGTGAGGGGAGTTTTACCTCTCCTGATGAAGTAGCTGCTCTAAGCTATCCCTCCCCTGCTCTCGCTCACCCGTGCCCATTCTTCACTCATTGCTTTATGCTCGGGTCATGGTAGGGCTGGGCAATGTATTGTTTTAGAATGCATTCTTGCCACCTTAACGATCTCAGACCTATCTCTCCTCTGCTCTCACTCTGCCATTATTTTTTTTACTTTGACTACTAATTTGCATATGGTATTTTATATGACATTCGAATCTGAGTCATTGAGTACACTGAAAAATAAGAAAAATACATATTTCTGTTGGTCTTATTGCCACCCTTACTTTGTCTGACCTATCTCTCCTCTGCTCTGTCCAGTTTCCCCTCACCCTGGCCAATGCTCAGGTCACAGATAAAATTGCATTGCGTCATAAACACCAATTACTGCATAAAGACATTATCTCTCTCTATGCATCCCCCACTACACACAATTTAACAGATCTTTCTTCTTCTGCTGTTTTTTTTCTTGTACCCCAGTGTGCTGAGTTGCTAATTTATCAGGAAGAGCTACAACCCGAGCACACCACTGCTGCTACCACTCAACCCCATTAATGTTTCGTGTACATGTTTAACTCTTAATGAAAACTAAATGTTGTGTGTCCGATGACGGGCATACATCACGCGCTGACACTTTGGGAAAATGGAGGAAAAAAAGCCAAACACATTTTCTCATATACGCCGGAGAAGAAAATGTCATTAATATGGCAGCTACATTCACAACAACACTGCCATGATTTACAGTGTGCACCGGGGTCGTTTCTTAACACTGGTGTCGTGGAAGTGGCTGATGTTTATTTTAAATTGCTGTTGGTGACATTACACAAACTTAAACTTCAACCAACTTATATTAAATGGTTCCAGGTGACTCATCTGAATAGTCTGGACTTCTGAAGTTGATTCAAAGTACACTATGGATAATTTTGCTTTTTACTGTAGTGGAATAAGCACAAAACTGAACATTATATTATGTAGGCTGATAGCAACATTTCAATTGCTAACTTGACAGGTACATTATAGGAATCATATTTGAGATATGCCCTGAATATATTCCTATTCACCACAACACTAGACTTTCTCATTTCTGATGGAAGCAGCCACAGTTCATCTTAAACAGCTGCTATGATTGCATGTATGATTGTATGTTTGATTGTATGTATGATTGTACGCTTGTATGCTTGTATGTATTAATGATTGTATGTATGTTTGTATAATTGTATGATTGTATGTATGGTTGTATAATTGTATGATTGTATGCTTGTTTGTTTGTATGTATGTATGATTGCATGTATGATTGTATGTATGATTGTATAAGTGTATGATTGTATGTATGATTGTATGTATGATTGTATGTATGATCGTATGTATGATCGTATGTTAGTAGGACTGCATTATAGAAATCTTGCAAATAAACTCTGTGGTAGTAGCAGGTCAGGTTGTGTGTAATGTGCAGTGGTCCTAATGACAGAGGCTTGTTCTAATGGAGCAGCAACTTTGTGAAGCACAGTCAGTAGCCGTTAGAGCTGACCTTCTGTACTCTCCACAGACTGACAGGTTCTCAAGCTGTGGGCACAGCCTCACACCTGCACCTCTAATGACAGGTTAATGCCTGAGAAAGGACACATTGTACAGAAACAGACCTGAGCCATCAGAGACACCCATCTACCTCCTGATGTTGTCCTATCACCGCTGCCTTCTCATTTACAAGAGTCACATTCAACATTGACTTCTAATTTGTGTTTGTGTGTACTCACCGTCACACGAGGTGGGGTTAGTCTCCCGTTTTAGCACCGGAGCTCTAGGTTAATGAGGTTAAACATGTCATTTCTATCGAGAAGTAAATTGTCATTTTACGGGAGGGCATTCCAGTCACGCACTGTTTTATATCTGAGCCATAATGGAGGGCTGATGTGGTGTAAATTGGCTTAGATTATTGTCACAATGGTGTACTTCAAAGTCAATGTGTATACGCACACACATACACACTGTATCAGGCACTAACAAGCTCCTTGTGGGTCACTGCACAAATCAAATAGACATAACACAGCACTACGGCTCTGCCTGGATAGTGCTGAATGTGATTGGCTGCAATTAATTGTCAAATGCATTCAAGCCCATTGCCAGATCATTGTGTACACACAAGCACTGAGTGAATGTGTCCCTTGTTGATCGTAGGCCAGTGAGGATGCTAATTGAAACGGTATGCTTGGTGTGGTAAATGCATTTCAGAGCTCTACAAGACGAGATCACAATCAAAAAGAATTGGTTTTATTCTCTTTGAATTTGTTAAATAAACTCTCTTTGCAGCTGCTATTCTCTCAAGAGACAAACACTCTGTGGTATAACAAGGGGCAGCAGCTGTCAGTGTGTTGAACCATGAGCCCATACTGCACTGAGCTAAGGTCTCATCTGTCCATGTCACCCCTGTCAGACTGACCACCTCCACAAGAGCAGCAAATCCATCTGTAAATTATCTTCATAGCTTATGGTGTACACAAGTCGTTTAATCATCCATATAGGATTTTTCTTATAGATTTATTTGTGTATCATGTACACAATGTGTTCAATGTATGCACGGTCAAATGTATTTACTCAAAAACACACATTTTTCCTGTAATCTTTGTAACTAAATATACAGACATGCTTGCATTTTTAAACTCTGCCGGGATTGTTTTTTTTTTTTTAACTGCAGCTTTGAAAACATCTTTTATTACCCTCCATCTTCAATATTTCATAATGATTTTAGCTTTGATGCCGCTTACTGTATCACATCATTCCAGTTCACACTACTACACAACACACTACTACACCAAATATATTGAAAAGGCGCACATTTCCTGACATTTCTATTGTTGCCACACACTGTTAATTTATCATTTATTTTTTATTTAGTTCTTATTATCATGGTTCGAGGGCAAAACAGTAGAGAAAACCATGGGGTGAGAAAATAACCATATTTGTGCTCCTTCATGAAGCCAACACATCAAGTGCCCTTTGGAGCCAATTAATATTTTTTTAAACAACGTCATGTCCCTAAAGGAAAGCATCATTGAGCAATCACTGGGCATAATTTCCATCAGAGTGATGAAGAGCAGCCATAACAAGTGTTTTACGACACCATCAACGTCTTACAATGCCCTCAGAAAATTCATTCAATTAAAATTAACATCCAGAATATTAAGCCGTTTCATGTCTAGCTGCCATTTATGACAAAGACCGGATTTCTTAGAGTCATGTGATGTTTATTATTATTTTTTTAAAGCAACAGTATGTAACATTTGCTCCTGGGAATCCTCTTTGCATCACGAAGCCTAATTCTGACAACAGTAAATGTGTACATTCTAGTTAGTAAACTTCATTTTAAGAAATTCACTTCAGTAATGGCAAAAAATAATGTTTATTAGCATTGTATTAATTAGCATTACAGTTAGCATTTTTGCTACTGTTTTGAGTTTGTATACAAGCTATTAAAATTATTTGTAAACTGCATAATGTCCTCATTATACAATAAATACATTTTTGCATAATTGGGCATTTTCATGATGTTGATAGTTTCCAGTGCTTATTTCGCTTACTACCAGCTATGAAAACAAAATGCTTATGGGAAGGGCAGTCTGTCCCCCAAATAATTGATTTACCACAAACTCTCTTTTTAAATCATTATTATAAAAGGTCCAAATACTACATAGTAAGTTCTGAAATATCATTAGTGAGTAGTTATTTAGAAAAGCGTTTTTTTTGTTTTAGGAACATGAACTGCTCAAGTGAAGTTACTATCAATAAACCTCTTGTCAACATTAACTAAAGGAGATGGCAGCAGGAGAAATGGGATGTGGATAGAAAAATATAATGTGGCGCACACCATCATATATAAAGTTGTGGCATGGCAGACTGATGTATGTTTGTCCTGAGATGACAAATATTTACTACAGCACATGCCTGGGATTCAGAATAAATTTTTCAATGGGACGTATACCGTGCTTTCACCACACACTCCTCTGTCAATACACAAACAACCTGCATTCAGTGTAAACAACGCGGCACATTCGCACACATGCACACAAAGACAGACGGGAGGAAGAAAGCACTGAGGTCTCTTGATATAAAAAGGAACATATGAAGGTAGAGCCAAAAAGGCAAAGCAAGCAATAGTTACCACCAGAATAGTTGTCAGTCAAATAAACAGCATAAAAACAGCTTTATGATTTTTTTATTTATGTAGCCACAGCTTACCTGGGGAAGACTGACAGAGATGGGGCAGCCATACAGCATGCATCACAACAATCACAATGTTTTATACATGGGCAAGAGTAGATGGAGTGTCTTGCCCAAGGACACAACAGCAGTATCAACCAAACCATAATATTATCCTTATTGAAACCTGAGCATATAGCTATTTAGATGCAATAAATAAACATATGTTCCTAAAACAGATGCTAAGTAAATTTAAGAAATATAATAAATAAATTGGACGAGCCACATATGACAGAAAAAAATACCTTGATGTCGATGGGCTGTATGTCTGAGTATATAAAAATGTGAATGCTAATACACAGTCCTTCCTGATTAGAAAATGTACATGATAAAGCTAGCTGCTGGGTCTGGAGTTAGTATACAGTCAACTTGGAGACGTGCCATCAAAACCTTTAATCATAAATCATCTCTGCCGAGACAGCCAACACGATGCAAGATTAAACAGTGTATTCTGAGCCATGCCGTTAAACAGTTTGTCAACAGAATGAGTGGAAACTTTGGGCTGTTAGAGCTGGATAAATATGAAGCAAACACTATTAATCAGTTTACACCTCATAGCAGGAGCACACACATCTGCCTATTTCAGTTTTGTTGAGTTTTTATTTATGAAATTCTTTCTTGCTGTCGACTATTTGAAGAAACACCTCAGCAGGGGGGTCTAAGCAGGGAAGCATACCTTTGCCACCAGCACTGACACTCTGATGCCATGCTACCTGAAAGCTACCTACGATTTTTACCATTTTTAAACTTTCTGCCAAACCCAAAGGTGTAAAACTCATGTGGATGTTGGGGAGAAATGTGAATGTTTGTGTGAATAAACGATTTTTAACAAGTTCAACAACTGCAAAGCTGATAACAGGAAGCACTAACAAGATTCAATGTAAGTGGAATTCAGAGGTAGAGTGTCAAACTGTGGATTTTGGGGAAAAACACATTTTGAGCTAATACTTGGATACGGTACCGAGCAGTTTGAGCTGAAACAGCCTTTTAGACAGCCGTTTAATCAGTGCTTACGCATGCATTGTATAATTTAGTGACACTACCGCTGTTTTACAAATAGCCCCAAATTCCTGGGGAGAAGAATAGTCTTATCTCAGCAACTGGCTGGTGATTAACTTCTGTGTACCCTGCCTCAGGCCCAAGGTAGCTGAGACTCTAGCCCTGATTCCTGAAGGCTAAGTGGTAGAAATTCCCATTTGTATTTACAAGTTCTATTTGTATATGAGAGTACAGATTTGTAATAATGTTGTGTTCACTCCACGGGCACACACGGATGGTAAACGACCTCTGTTACCACAATTGCCCTGGGCAGACACGTAACCATACTATGCTTACAGTCTCTCCAACCACCATAAACATACCACAACAATCACACTCCTTCACCGGAAAGGTGGGTGAAGAATCTAGCCCAAGGACACAACAGTAGTTTGAATCAGCTGAGGACCATCAGGCTAAGTGGTAGAAAATTTGAATATGAGAAACAGTTCACATTAAAGTTCATGCATTTCTAAGAAAACCAAAAGATTCAAGAGGCTAACAAGCTTAAAGACAAATGAGTTTTATAAAACCACAACAGTGGATACATTTGACAGTTACAGTGTATGTAAATGAAAGAGATAATATAGGTTTGCTCTACTTCAAAGCTTCACCTTTGGGTCACATCTGCATACATCGCTTTCAAAAGAGCTGCAAAGATTGAGACACATTTTAACTTAATAACTGCACACAATCCTTAAAGGAGCGGGAGACATGCGAGCTGTCAGGAGGGTCACGCACATGCACATCTTTATACTGTCTGATGCACACAGGAACTGTTGTTGTTTTCTGTAAGTTTTCTCAACACAAAAACAACCACAAATAGGGTTGATTAGAGAAACAGACTTGAGACACTGAGCCAAAAGATTAGAATTTTTCTAACTTGGAAATTGTTGTTCTGAAATAATATGTCTGTTTATTTATTACCTCTGCCACATTTTCAGTAGTGTTTGTGTGTGTTTGTCTGTGTGTGTTTGCTTGTTTGTTTGTATGTGTTTGTCTGTGTGTTTGTGTTTTTTTATGTGTTTGTTTGTGCTTGTTTGTGTGTGTGTCTGTGTGTCTGTCTGTCTTTGTGTGTTTGTTTGTGTTTGTCTGTGTGTGTTTGTTTGTGGTTTTTTTGTGTTTGTTTGTGGTTGTTTGTGTGTGTGTTTGTGCGTCTGTCTGTCTTTGTGTGTTTGTTTGTGTGTGTTTGTGTGTGTGTGTGTTTGTGTGTCTGTCTGTCTGTCTTTGTGTGTTTGTTTGTGTTTGTTTGAGTGCGTTTGTGTGTGTGTGTGTTTGTCTGTTTTCTTTACACAACTTACGCAAAAACTACTGAACGGAGAATGTCAGGAATGACACAAGGAACAATTGGTTAGATTTGGGGTGTGATCCAAAACACCATCTGGATCCAGGATAAAGAATGGCATCTTTACTCAAACAGTACTGCACTGATCTGGATGAAATCTTCAAGGAAGGTCTGCAATTACACAAAGAATAGTTGATTAAATTTTGGAAATGAGCTGCCTTGGCGGAGGTCTGCACCTTGCCTGAATCTACAAATATGTCTGTGTGTGATTGCCATGTGTTGGTGGTGGTTGGAGAGGCCTTATGTGCTGTATGGCTGCTTGTATGCCCCAGGGCAACTGTGACTGCAGAGGTACTTTACCACCATCATTGTGTGACTATGGAGCGGATGAACAATGCGATGAATAATAAATAAAGCTTTTAGTGTCTAGAAAGGGGCCTACAAATCTGTTGCATTATGTATGTATGTTGTTTTATCAAAAAAACAACCCAAATTCAACATCAAATGAAAGTACAGTAGAATATACTGTCAAATATTCAAAGCTATATTGTAGGTATTCAGTATTTGGCCAAATAGTGTTGATTAGTGAAAAAGTCTTGAGACAGCGAGCCGAAGGAAGAGAGGCATTTTTAAAATCTTGGAAATAGGGAATAATGGGTGGAAAGGAGGAAGAGACAATTTAGATTACAAAGTTAATCCTTTAATTATGGTATCCGCCTCGAGCTGGAATGAGGTTTCACACGGCACATTTTTACAAGTGTTGCGCAAAGTGAGTCGGACTGGCATAATGATCTAGCACTATAAACCTTAAAATAATGGAAAGCCCGTATCAGCCATAATCTATATTGTTTATGATGCTGGAAAAACATGGAGCACAAAACAAATTGCAGTTCACAGAAGCAAAATGAAACTTGCACCTTAACCCATTTCTCATATTACACAGAGCCTGTAACGACGAGAGCTTCTGAATTAGATAAAAACATGTTCCATTTCGGACGCCCTCGGAACAGCGCACAATACTGTACACAATGCTGCCAAATGTGTTCACTGCAAAAAATACCTTGCCAGCTTACACAATAGGGGACAGGACAAAACAGGTTAGAGTTTGGGGAGAAATGAATAAAGTGTATAAATGCTGATGTGGCAGCTTTGAAATTATACCACAGTGTGTTTCAAGGGCTTTTTGACAAATGGTTGTATATATGAAGCCACCCCAACAAGTACATCAACCATGGCAAACTATTTCCCGCACGATCCTTGGAGTTTACCTTATCCCAGGGAAAAGTGGAATAGGGAATGACTGGCACTGTCTAATTAGTGGGACATAAGACATGGCATATTAGTTTAGCAAGCCATTGTCATTATTTTTTACCATCTATAAATACATGCATGTCGGGAGAATTGGTGAGTCTTAATTGGGCCTAAATGAATGATAAGAGTGAATAGTTTTCTGTCAGGGTATGCCTCTGTGTCTGCCCCGCAACAAACTGGTTGTTGACCAAAAAGGTAAATGAATAAATGCTTTTTTGATGCACCATCAGCATTGTAATCTTTAAATGGGATTTTTAATGAAAGCATCCTTAATAACACAGGGCATGCATCATGTCTCTATTGTGACTCCAGGAGCTGCTCTAATCAAGACTTCAATTAAAAAACATGGAACGGCCAAATCATTGCCCAAGGTCAGCTCTTCACTGGGCTGTGGTCTGAATGTCAATGTGTGAGAGAAATACAGAAGTGAAAAAAGCGTTCACGATTAAGTCAATATTTTAAAGACAATGAAATCTGAAGAACGTGTGTTTAACTGTTATGGCTCAAAATGTCAAGATACTGGCCTTTAGATAGACTTATTTAATCATGTACATTTAGACAGATCTGTAAAAAATAGACCTTAAGGATTCATGTTTAAGTTCCGCTTGGTAAGTAAACAGTATATTTGCTCTGTTGATACAGGTGAAGTGGTAAAATAATACATATACATTTAGTCAAACATTGAAAGGATGAATAAAAGACTAAGATAATAGTGGGTTGGATTTGAGTTTAGAGCTCGTTTATGTTAAGCCAAAAATGCCATCTTAATGACTGATTGTTGTGATTGGAAATTGATTTAGATTTACATTTTAATCAAATTGAAGCTAGATTGCTATGCGGATTAGCAACAGGATGGGTATGAAATATTCTGAAGTATACCGAAGCCTCAATGTGAATATTCTACTTCTCTTGATACACAAAATGAAGGCCAGGAAAACAAAGTGGATTAGACGCAGCTTAAACATTAGCCGAAGTGCAAAGCTAATATTAACATGCTAATCTGCAAAGTCACTATTAGAGGTTATAATAGGCTTATTAATTAGGGACTAATTGTTCTTTGTCACTGACGGATGTGGAACAACAGGTGAAATTAAGCCGTCCACATTTTCCATAGCTAAATATGTCCTACACTTGCTGACCACTTTATTAGGAAGACCCTGCACCTATTAAAGTGGCAGTGAAATAGTATTGTGCTGCTGGAGCTCATCTTGAATGAATGAGCATGTAAAAAGGCGTACCTAATAATGTGGCCAGTGAATGCCTCTCTCAACATAAATCCCAACTCTCTTGTAAAGTAGGTGTGGTTGAATTCTGTATAGTGGTACACAGTATCAATAAGACTCTAGATAGATTCTCCATGATGTGGAACTTTGAAGCATGGTGCGGCCCCTGACACTTTGTTGATACATACTTTAATTTGTGTGTACGCAGTAACTCTACACCAAAACTACAAGGCTAACAAATGTATCTGATATGGGCTGCACATCTGAACTCTGTATGCGTTTAGGGTATTGGCTGATGGCAGAGGCAGCGAGCACAGAAGGAAACTCATTTCAACTTGACCAGCTTTCCGATTATTCTCTACCTTTTTATACTACATTTTTATTTTTTCCCCTCCAGTGACTTCCGACGTCGCAACTAAAAGACAAGCCGGCAACTGTGATTTAGGCAATTCAAGAATACATATGACTTTTGGAGGGAGAGAATCGACATCAATAAATGAATTCTTTCTCAAGGCCGCTGTAAGTAAAGTTTATGTACGATTCATTAGTAAAAATAGATGTCAATCATTTGTGCTTTTATCTGAGGCTGGGTCATGAGGGCAGCACTCTAAGAAGAGATCCCCAGATACTAGCATATGGATAAAATGTTCAACCTATTGGTAATGTATAGTCAATGAACACGTAGAAATATTAAACTGCTAGTTCATACAAATGTACAACGCTTTATAATTACATAATGTCATAATATGTGAATTCAGAAGAATGGCTACATTGGCTCAAAATTAGCTCACTGTGACCGCTTGTTTCATCAAGGGGGTGGGTGCAACTTTATTAGGCACAAGGTCTACCTAATAAAGTGACCAGTGAGTCATGTTGAGTCAATGGGTTACTTAATGTGTTAATACATGACTTCCTACCTATTTACGTACACTATGAATCATAACACCCAATATTGTTAAATAATAAGAACATTTAAGAAAACTGTATCGTCAATGTCTATCAAGAAATATACAATTTAGATTGACAGAGCAAAATAATACCAGGTATATCCCACGTACAGTATGATAGTATTGCAGGATAGTATAGAAGCTGGAGATAGTGTTGAGTGTAATACCCACCATTTTAAACAGCAGTAAAACTGTTCTGAGCCAAAGAGATAGGGCCTCACTTAAACAGAGTCTGTTTCTGCCTTAACCCTGCAGATCGCCTCTAATGTTAAAGGCTTTAAGCTACTTTATGGAGTGACTGCTGATGTCTTCACAATGTAATTCTCCTGTACCCGGGACGAACTGAGGTGAACGTTTGGTGCAGTTTGAAAGGTGTAATCTCTAAGGAGCAAGGATGAGGAGTTTTTGGTGTATAGTAAATGACGCAATCCAGTAGTTCAACACATTCAGCATTTTCTTATATTCCATTTACCACAAGGCATTACAACCCAGGGTAATTGTTAGGGCCAGACCCAGGCCTAAAATCACGGGGAATCAATATAATGACTTAAGACATAAACAGCAACAAGTAGATCTTAATATACTGGCATACATCAAAACAGGAGGATATACTTTATTGGCTACCACAGAAACCTGTAAAAAGTGTATTCTGTATTCTGTGGGTGGTTGGTTGATGGAAAAAATATATAATAATTGAGAACTGGTGCTTTATATAAATAATAATAAAACCTTGAAAAGTGTGCTGGCAGATACTTTACAAGCTGTTCTGTAGTCACTTGTATATACACTTCTTCACATATTAATGCATTGTTGTTCAAACTGCTTTTAAAATTGCCTCCTTTTACTATAATCTGTGCGCCAAAGTCGATTCAACCTGACTGAAAACTAACTAAATTCTAGACAAGAGAAACTTAAATGCCACAGAGAAAGTAGCTCCACTCTTGGACATGGTATAATTTTGGTGCTTGTTGCGAGGGACAGAAGGCTGCATGTGTCTGGGCCTGATAAGGAGCACACGGGGAGCTCTCTGTGAAGCTCCTGCAGACACCGATGCTGCTCTGACAGATGATGTGATGAGGCTGTATACTGCTAATAACACCTAGTCACAAATCAGAGCTCAAAACACGGCCCGTCTGATAACACCAGGCAACACAAGGTAACACCAGGCGACGGATCTCACAGCACAGACGCTCAAAGAGAACTCAGCTCCTGTTAGGCTCTCAGCTGGACTTCGGGGAGATACTGCTTTTTAATACTGTGTTGCACAAAAAAAATGCACAATAACAGAAAAATGTTTTTCACAAAATGCCAAATTCAAAATGAGCTAACAGTAGCAGGCGTATTGTATTGATTCTAGTTCAATAGAAAATGCTAATTACCCTACATTCACAATGGTAATAATGCACAGAGAAACCTAATAATTTTACTAATCTATTATGGCTTGTGTTGATACGGCCCTTTCTCATAATATATATTTGAAAGTACCTGGATCCAGATGATGATTCTGAACCAAGAAATAAATCTTTGTTTTACCCAAAAAATTCCTCTTTCTACTTTCAAACTTTAATCAGCTGATAAGAACTCAAAGAATGCGCAGGGAACTGTAGGCTGCTTACACAAGAATATTTGATCTAGATAGGTTTCAGATTATTAAAAAGAATTATATGTGCACAAAACAATATTTGTGACTGGACTAAAATTACTCTGAAGGCTTTTAACATTTGATTTGTAAATAACTGACAAGCTGGAACAGGTTGTAATTACATTTCTCAAAATAGACTGACATGGCTGAGAAGCAGGTAGGATGCAGCCCCCGCCTGCACAGCTAACAACTACCTGCAAATCTAATAAGAACAGGTCACGTCTACCACATGTGTGCAAATTGTTTGTATGGTGTCTCTGCAAGGAAACAATCAAGAATCATAGCTAAATCTACAGTCAGTGATGCAAGAGATACTTCAACTGCAAGAAAATATACCACCCAGCCATAGTTTAAGCCTTTTAAACATGTCTTGAATGTGACTGTAACACAAGAGCCCATATTGGAGCAGGCTCAACTGTCGCTAAGGGAAACTTAATTTCTCACAATGATCAGTCTCTCTTTCTCCTCCATGCAGCTGCACCGGACTAAGCCCTTATTCACAATACTCAAATTCTTTAAGTTGTCCTTGAATTTCCCAGACCTTTCAATCTGTTACCACTCACCTCACGAGACACAAGAGAGGGCATTTGCCTTTGTTCGAATGCACATTTTAAACACATCTTTTAACAATGGCCGCTGAGTTTTTCCCCTTCCTCTCCACTGCTGTTCTGAAACCCATAAAAGCTCAACATTAGAGGGCTAAATATGCCTTCAACGTGCAACCAATGTGCATGAACCTCAAGAAGTAGATAGGCCTGGGCAATTTGATCCATTTGATTAGATTTTTTGATTTTATATCAGAGTATTTTTCCAAATCATGGCATTATATTGTACTGTTTCATTTCTTCATTCAATATGTTCAGTGGCAACATGTCATTTAGATTTGTGGTACACATTTATGTGAAAGATTATGCATTATATTTCAGATCTAACTACAAACACTTAGCAAAACAAACAATCCAATCTAAAAAAAACTACAGTTAAAAGATAGTTGTAGGGTTGTACTGGAACAAAAATAAAACAAAATGGTATATGGAATGGAAATGACATAACACATTTGAAATAATTAACAGTATCCAAAAAAGAAACAAAAAAACCCCACAAAAAACATAAAAAAAACATATATCCCCAGCTATACCGTTTGATGTCTCGGAAAATAATATCTGAAAAGCCATTTTGTTCAAGGTAAAAAAATGAATGAAAATATACCTGCCAAATTGAATTGAATTGAGTGAAAACACTTATGAAGACTATCAGCCCAATGGAAGGAGGCTCATTAAGTCTGAAAAGATTCTTGAGTAATTTAATATGATTTTTAATAAATGGAGCCAGCATGTCTCCTTATTCATTAAGGTATGCACTAGAAGGGTCCTTATGACGAGCTGCAATTATGGGCTTTTTCTTTAACTGTAAAAACTAGCAGGAAAATGGTCTCACTTAAACGTCTAGGCTTACTTTGAGAACATTTGAATGTCATTTGGATAATACTGAGTGGTGTTCAGGGTTTTTTCCTCTGTAACTACTTTGAAATGCAAGGCAGACCCTGGGACCCTGACAGACCAGGTTCTTTCTGACGACACCGAGTGAATTTGGCTTAAATACCCATTCAGGATGTGAAAGAGGAAAAAAGGTGGTCACACTAAATTTAGCTCGACAGACTTTATTTCAATTTAAAATCAATCCGGTCATCCTGTCTAAATAATGGACCACTTTCTTGCTTCTGAACAGAATATAGTTTTGCTCCCAGGTGCTAGCCCACTATAAATTCAAGTCTACTTACAAAGGCGTACCACCACCATTCTTCAGTGAAGCAGGGTATATAGATGTGGCCTAACTCAACATGCTTTTCATCTAAGAATAAAGCATTGTATTTATATATGCAAGAATTAGAAAGAAACAATTCACAACTTCGCAACAACAACTCTGTTAAAGTTTCAAGGTCAAAGGCTGCGGTAAAGTAAAAACTATTTACTATTTTATTTTTCAACCTTGAAGTTCATAACTTCAATGTAGTTCCCACGGACAATTTTCCCATTCCTTTCTTGAATAGTGCACACAACAAAAGCAAAGAATGAAGAATACCTCTTTCTGCACTCCTATTTTATTTATTTATTATCCTATATTTTATTTATTTAGCTATTTTCAGAGTATTATGAATTAAATAATGTTGACAACGTTCTGCTAAATGCTGCAATCTATTCAATGGTAACTAAAAATCTGTTCATTTAACGACCCCATCTTTTTGTATGTGTGATTCTATCTCGCTAATTACGCCGAGACCATTTTCTGATTTCTTTCTTGAATAATGCTCACACAAAAGCAAAGGAAACACAATACTGTATAATAATGACAACGCTGACAGAACGCTAAATGGAAATGGTAAAGTAACAGTGCTCAGACCTGTCTTCTAGTTCAGGGGTAAATGCTCATTTTTAGCCGCAAAACAGTTATAACTCCCAAAAGTGACAAATTCACAAAAATAAAACATTTCTTAAACATGTCTGTTATTGTAATGTTATTCGTCCTTCCTAGAAAAAACAATGTATAGGTAAGATTCAAATGCATCTAAGAGCGCTGTTATCGATGTGTTCCCACCGCCGTGCAGTATATAGCTCATCACAAAAGGAAAAGTACAAAAACAAAACCCAGAGATATTTCACACAATATTATGTTTCACAGACAATGCTGTCATAGTATTGTCACTACCATTCTCACAAATCCTCAGATGCTCCGGACAAATGACGGAGTTGTTAAATTGCTTATCGTTAAGTGTCAGCCGATAAAAGCTCGTCACTTCCACTGTTCTCAAATTTAGTCTGAGGCTCTTTTTATAAACTCTGCATATAAAAAAACACTGATAAAATAATGTGGCCTTAATGTGGCTCTAATTACTTCAGCATTTGTAGTACTATGCCGTTGGAGCTGTCGGCGATAAATTGCCCGCATTTCCAAATACAGACAGTGGATTTGGTAAATGTACAGTGAGTTATGTAATAATGATGAACACAAAGAGAGCGTTAGATACATCATGCCCTATTTAGGAACTCTGGAATAAGAACGAAACTAAGGTCTCAATCAATTATCTCATTCTGTGTTAAATGTGCATGGAGAGAACCAAACTTTAACTTGGTCTGGGATTAACTAGTTTTGTTCAAAATTCTACTAAACATGGGGCTATTGATCTTGGTTATTTAGATTATTTTTTACACTTTAGTAGAGGTTACTGGGCTAATCAATGGCACATAAACATATAAGCAAATCTTTCTCTCTTTTTAAAAGACCAATAACCAACAGTGAACCTAGCCGGAGGCAGAGTGACCCAAAATATGTCTAAAAATGTGTAACCCGTGATAACTGCAGTAAGCTGTATACAGTACATGCAGAAATACACCGAGTGAATTGCATCATCCAAGTGAGTTAGTGTGACACACATTTAAATAACTGTTCACCCCGTCAGATTACAAAATGCAGCTTACAAATCCAGTTATAGACTAAATCAGACAAATAATTCAGATTTCACTAGCTGCATGTAAACATACGGTGTATAGGATACATTTTGCACTAGTTTTTGAGAGACAGTATGGTTGGCCAAAAATACTGCACAACGAATGCTTTTTATTTAGTTTGTTTGTTTTTTTATTTGAATTTTTCATTTACAGTGATTTCTTTTTTGATTTGACAACATAAAAACTGTTTCAAAGTGGCCAAATGCGTTGTTGTGACCCCTTTAAAGAAAGCTGTCACTATATATTGTGTAGTTGCTCTACAGTATAGTGTGCAGTCTTGTCCCGGGCCACAGAGGTACACCACACTGCTGTCCTGGCAGTTATTTGGGCAGAAGAGAGCAACAGGTTGAGGTTATGAGTGTTTGTCATTGTGTAGAGGCGCTCTTATGTCCTGTGGCAACCCGAAACCACCCCTCCTTTTGACAAATTTCCTATTTCCTATCTGCAGGGGTCGGGCTCATGACACCTGGTGGACGAGTGCAGTTTAGTGCCCGGGCTGTCAGCTAACGTATGGGTATATTGATGTGGTGCGACTGGGCCGGGACAATCCTACCCAACTCACATTATGGCCAGCTGTTGGGCCTCATCTGTCTCTGTGTGGAGCGTCAAACACCACTACAAGAACTAACAGTCTAGCTTCGACTATAAGTTCTGAGCCATATGACAAAAAATATATAACAAGATATTTTTCAAAATTATGATGGTATATGGTGTGTGGGTATTTTTTTCTATAAAATAAAATCAATTCAAATTCCAGCCCTACCTGTACCCTATGTCTCGCTTCACAAATTACCATCTTCTGGCCATGAATGACTAGACTAAACAAAATGTAGTTGAGGAAGAAAAGTGGATGTTCGTTTGATGCTAACTCAAAAAAACTTTCAAAATGGCCAAATAATGCTAACTTCACTTTCCGGAGCATTCTACTATTTTAGTATGTTACCTGCCCAAAGCCTACCTTGAGTTGTATTTTGTTTAATTCAGGTATAATTGAATAAATGCTGTGGCACTGACCTTCTTAAGAGCTGAAAACACTACCCTGCTTCTACTCCCCTTCATTTGCATTGACTTCAGACTGTAGAATGCCTGGCTTAAAAGGTACTAAATCCTAAAGTAAAAGTATTAAAAAATTTAAAAACAAAAGCACCATATTTTCCCTTTAAGCAACAGTCTATATATACATCAGGATAACTATATATATATATCAGTAGCTTTACCAATACAGTGTAAATAACAAAATACATGTTGCTACACTCAATACACTCAACACAATGATTATAGGGTTAGCATAATTGAATAATCATTACTGTAATGGTGTGAAAACAAACAAAAGACCTTGATAGATATGTGCAATGCATTGAGTAATTGACAACTAACAGATATCCAAAGCAATGGCTCACTTCCCAGTCTCATCATGGCACGTTTTTAACAAACCAAGTGGAATCGGAGACACATCCAGGCTCTACCCACCCTGTTGAGAAAGATGAGGGAGACGCCCTTTTCAAAGTTTGAGCCCGTGAACCCCTGAAAGGTCTCTCCGTGCCCCTGCCGGCATGAATAATCGCCCCCTGGCTCTCCTGTAATGTGCTGCAGATGATGTATTGGGCCACATTTATTACTGCGCCGCTTCCACCTGGCCAGGAGCAGCGAGGCCTCGATTAATAAAAAAGAAAAAATGGCCTGTGAAGAGAATTCTGCACAGCTATAAGACTGATAAAATCCCTCTGACCTAATTGGTAAGAATTAGAGCCAATGGATGCTCTACTTTTGGCAGTAACACTGTAGTTCATGTTCATCAATGCATTCAAACTGCAATTCAGTCTTATAGAAAATTTAAAGGGACCTTATTATGCATTTTCTATGCTTTCTGAGGCACTAACCTTCTTAAGAAATGAAAATGATTTTTGTTTTTCATTTTTGTACTTCGACAAAAACTACTACTACTTTCCGTTGCTTGCATTGACTATAGTAGTATAATTGTGCCGTGAAAAATCGTATTGTATAGTCTGAAGTGTAAACCTGTGAGTTTAATTGTACCACTGTAATATTGTAACATGCAGAGTAGTGCTGGTGCTCCATGATGCTGTAAACTGCAGACAAAGAGGCCTGGAGCAGAGAGAGGTCAACATTGTTAAGTGCTTGTGTGCGAGACAATAGCTGAGAGTGTTGCATGACCTTAACCTAGTGCCAGTGTCTTGTGCTGCATTCACACCGGAGTAGGCGTGGCCAGGCGAAATTCACTCCATGTGCTTCTGGGCTCTTTATTTGGATGTTTGGTGCTTTATGTGATACGCGAGCCAGCTTCGAAAAGGGGGATCCTCACTTCAGATCATACAAGTCACACAAAAACCCTGCTCCTGGCCACATACAAACAGTTGAGTGGTAAGAACTAGATGCTTTTACTCAAGTCATTTACTCAACTACTGTTTGAGAAATATACTGAACTGCGTTTTTCTTTTACTTGAGTATAAAGACTTGTATACACTAATGTTTGCTCTTAATTAGTTGTTTATCTAGGTAATAAAGGGGGTAATTATTAGTACATAGATACTGTTTGACTGTTTTGAACACTTGTACTTTGAATTTGAGTACTTTGAGCCACAATGGATAACAAGCTAGTGTACTCTTTGTGCCAACCCCAAGCCTGGATAAATGGAGGGTCACATCAGAAGGAGCATCAAGCCAAAAAACCTATGGCAATTCACTGCGCACACAGAGGGAGATGATTTGCTGTGGTGACCCTTGAGGGGTAAAGTTGAAGAAAAAAGTCCTTTTACTTCTAGTTGTGTAAAATCCATTAAAAGAAACAGTACTTCAAGTTGAATTAAGCTTTTGCAAACTTCTTCCACCACCAGTTCAGCATGCCTTAATGGATCTCTACATGAATCAATTTGCCTCCATTGTCGACACAGCAATCACATATTTGTCCAATATATAGAGAGTTTCATTAATTTTGTGAAAAGCTAGAGAATTCACACACGCCTCTTGATTGAAATCATTGCCACTGGGGAAAAAGCAAGCACACAGCCCTCGGAGGATCTGCTTCTGTAAAACTGAGTGAACCATCGATTTTCGGCAGGAAATCATCAAGCCGAATCTATGGTAAATGAAAGAGCGCAGACGGCCAATGGTTATCACTGTATTTCTTTATAGACAGGGCCAGTGTCCAGCTGTTTCCAAGCTTGTAGTTAAGTGAAAACCAGTCACTCTCAGAGGGCGCTTGCTCCTTCGCTTCAGCAAAGTGCAAATGGAAAGTGCCCCTGAGATGGCAAAATTGAGAGAGACAGGGAGGATTAGTTGGAGAAAGAAAATTGTAATCTTTTTCCAAAAATAAAAAAATGGGGGACTAGGAAAAGCAATAACATCCTGAACCAACACCCAAAATCCTGTTGTGGGTTCTGAGCCAAAGGGTTGTGCGCCGTGAAAATGAGCTCTTTGATGTTTGATTAAAAAATATCGGCCTCCTTTTGAATCCCGGTAAGAATTGTATGAGAATTAATAAAGCTTGAATTAGCAAATGTAATTCATATCTAGCAGCTCAAAGTCAGTTTTGTGGAAAAATACCACTCCTGGACGCATTCCCGGCTACAAAATTTGACATCTTTATTGAAAAATAGTTATTACGAAAACAACACCTTCCACTGCAAAGAAATGATTCAATGACAGTTTGTCTACAGCACTTTAATTCGTTGGAATAATCCCGTTTCCAGGCAACATATACCTAGATGGGGATGCCAAAATCATAATGTGTCAAGATGACGGTCCAATTAATCAAAACATTTCATTGTCAGGTGTCAAATTATAAATATTTGTGAAGAAAAACACATTTACGAATGACAAGAGGCAAAGACGCGAGAGTATATAGCCTGGACGTGCTGCTGCCAAGTCTAGCAAATAAAAAATAAGAATGCCCTTGATATAAACATATTTGTCTAATGCCGCATTCATATGGCGCAATGCTAAAAAAGGACATTGTTTTGGGGGACAGAAATGCATCCGAACATCTGATCAACAAACACTTGGAACATATTGTCATATATTTTTGAATTAGTTGAAGTAAAGAAATAAGATAGAAAGAATAATTGGTTTCAATGTACCTCAATAGTAGTTTTCTGTTATAAGTATGTTTTTTGTTTTTTTTTGTACTTTATTTTTGCTTTGAAACCTTAATGGGAACAGTGTATATGGGTGAGGGGTAATGTATCATGGACTTGTCTTTTTGTGAAAAAAACAACAACAACCTAGTAGTAAAAAAAATAAAAAAAATAAATAAAAAAAGTGTAGTTCTTAATTAACTAAAAAGATCAAGTTTTAAAATCTTGAAGGAGAAATCATGTTAACTTAAGCCTCACTAAAAATAATAGCACAAAATGGAACTAAACCAGTTAGAATGTAATGGTTATTTTTATTGCAAGAAATATACTACTAATAAAAGAGTACTACTATACAATATCTGAACAACTAGTGGGTCATTTAAGGAAAACCAGCCTAGACTAATGATCAAAGTTAAATGCTATTTATAGTTTTTAATGAGAGGCTAGTATTATTTCATAAAATGACCCAGGCTTGAATCATTTACGCTATTTTATTCTATTGTATACTGAGAAAATACTGCTGCCAGTGCTGTAACAGAAAATTCAACCCTGATACTGGAGCTGTCTGATGACTCATCCTTCGCTGTGTCACTCGCAACATTTTGAAATTATACAAATGATTGACTTGACTGGCCCAGGGCTACTCATTACAGGGCTGTGGAGGACCTGTGTGTCAGGCAGACAGTAGCAAAAACATCAGATCAAATGGAGAGTTTGAGCATTTGGCTTCATGAAGGGGGTGTTGTTTGTGAATGTAGACCGGACAGAGAACAGTAGATAATTATAACTGGTATAAACAGTACAAGGGCCATGCAAATATGGTTTGCAAATACGTTTTGCTGTCTTTTGGGCTCCCATTCTGGTTGATAAAGGCCTATTTTGGACAACCTAATCAGAAAGTAAAACGAGGGTAGAATGGTCATAGTTTATAGTTAAGTAAAGTAATGGCTAAAAGAACGATGTCTTCTAGTTCGAGCTTTGATTGTGTTTTCAGTTCACATATGCTATTGAACACCGTATAATGCAGTTTACTCAATTGTAAAGCCATATTGAGCATTATATACATTAGACAGTGTAATGTATAGATTAACATTTAAAGAGCAACTTTCCAGTCATTTTTTACTTCTTTTATTAGGAGGCACATATGGTGACAACCTGCTCTCCTGACCTTCAAGAAGACAAGAATGAGTTGAGCACAGGGATTGGAGAAGGGGAACATTATTTTGAGATCCAAATACTACATGGTGTTGCCTTAAGCGCCTAAAGATAGTTGTCAATTGCAAGCTGTCAAACAGGAAGAGAAGTGGGAAAGTGTACTATTTAAAGGATCCTCACAGTCCTTAATGCTATTTATTACACCTCAGCAGCTGCAATGAGGAGAGGCTACATGTAATTGCCACTATAGATCTTTTGGACCAAAGACGACCAATCAAGATGGATCCCTTTTCTGTAGCTAGGATTGAGTGAATCCTGTGACTTTGAGATAGGACATTATTTAACATAGAGCAAACTAATGTTAAGGAACATTAGGATTGGAGGTCCTTAAAGCACTCACCCCTGTAAAAGCATATGCACAATGCTGGTACAGCAGGTTATCAGCCACAATAAGAACCACTGGTGTATAGAATATTTTTTTCATATTTTCAAGCAAAAAAAGGCATGTAAGAGGACTACTTTGACAGACCCCAAATCATATAAAAATAAATAGGATTTGTAGAGCCAAACCACACTTCACTCCTTATGTAGTTTCTTTTATATATTACACATTTTTCTAGCTTTGGGGTTCATTTAGCACACCTCTCAAAACCTTCAGACAGGGTGCATGTATCTTTAAGGCTCTGGTCCCCCTGTGGGTCATGCCTACATCACTAATACATCTACTGAAAACATTGGAAAATAGTCCCAATGTAAGGTTTCTTTACCTATCTATGTAGAAAACATTTTCAGCTCCTGAGAAGGTTAGTGCCTTAGCATACAGATTTCTCATATGTGTCAATGAAACCAAATACAACTCCAGGTATGTTTTATGCCAGAAAGCTTGACCGGTTAGCATAATAGGGCCCTTAAAAGCTCTTGTCACTCTCCAAAGGCATCCATCTGAACAACGCCCGCTCCAATCAATAGTCTGGTAATCAGCCACTATGGCGTATTACTCACTTGGGCTCAACCTACAACAGCACCATGCATCCTCCCTGTTCACCTCCACCTCCCGCAGTTCACAGCAGGACGCTCCATCACTGAGGAACTTATCTTGCAACCGAGCATGACACTATCGACAGCCCAGGACGGAGAGCACCTTTGTATTGGGGACCATCACTCAGACGAATTGGCCTTTCACGATGCTGCAAGTTCCTGCTGCTACAAAGCATCCAGCGCCCGAAATATAATGGGGGAAGCGTTCAGCTCGACATACTTCACTTAAACCACTCCTCTAAAAGTCTATAAGTGGGTATGCATTATCATAACATCGAGGGAAGGGGAGTAATGTGCATTTCAATTAACTATAAAAAAACATATAGTGTAGTCAATGTCTGCTGGTGTAAACAGTACAGAATACTATGATATACTGCCAGTGTTTTGCACTTAACAGAAATATAGAAGTGAGAATATATTTTAATAGCTTCAGAAATACACAAACTTAAGCTCAAACATACCGTGTATTTTAGGTCTAGCCAATCAAATAATATGCTACACAAATGGTGCCTCTGTTAAAACATTTAACTTTTTATTGCATTGCTAAGAGGAAAATCATCTGCATCTATATGATTCAAAAAAAGACAACTGTCAACACATAAATGAGGTGCTTAAATTCATAATCTTTCTGTATAGACTATGATGTGAATACATTATGAATTGATTAAAACTATTTCTTCAACAGCAGACCCTATTAAAAGCAGTGGGTTTGTAGAGTCAGAGAAATGCATAATTAGATCTTTAAACTTAAAAAAGACTGTCTTCTCTGGGCCATTCTGACTGTGTGCATTTTAACTGTGCCTCATTAAAAAATACAAGACCCCGAAGTTTGATCTTGACTTTTATGGGAATTATTAAAACTATGAGAACACACTTAAAGCCAAGCCATTATTGATGACCATTATTACAACTGAAATAAATCTGTGGTTAAATTGAGACTGGAAAACCAACTTTCTCTTGCCATCATCAGCTGTACATGCTGGTTGAATACAATCACACATTGATGAAAGTAATTCTAATGTGTAGTGGTAGTTAAAGGGGCCCTATTAATTGCTAACTATACTTTTCTGAGCTTTCTACCGTGTTATATGTGTAATACATACATTTGTTCCTGTGATGAGACACTGATCTTCACAGGAGCTGAAAGAAACCCACCATTTTACATTATATTCATTGGCTGCAGTAGTGTAAGGGGAAAGTGGGCCTTAAAAGCTATAATCTGAGCATTTTCCGCAGAGAGAGAGCTTCAATTGGGGTTTGAAAAGCAGCTGTCTTGCTCATCAACTGTACATGCTGGCAAATACAGTCACTTTGATTGACAGATGAGTTGAATGTGTTACGACAGTTATGCCTCCGGGCTTCATATCAGTCTCTGCACCTTCACAGAAAAACTACTGACAGAACATGGCCTTAGCATAATGAAAAAAACAAAGACCAGGCACAAATTTAACAATCAAAACAGAAATATGAATATTTTCTGAGGGGAAGGCAAAGGTGGGCTAATGCGCTTCGCTACACTCAGCTTTCCCATGCTCTGAATACTAACCTGCTTCCCCATAGACTCCATTACTGCGGGCTAGAATCATCATACATGCTCTATGCTAAAAGTGATAGCAACACAGGCCGCCCCTTTAATAAAAAGCTTAATCACCTGACTGTTTTTACAATGGTGTAAAAATGTATTCTCTGAGCATTTTGTCTTTCTGTCGAAGGTCCACGCCCCTTTGAAAAACAGGCATTAGTGTTAGCATTACCATACACCGCATGATGCTGATGGGCTCTCCTGCTGCGATAGCTCTGAACAGACACAGACAACAACTCAGCTGGGAGTTGATACGCACACCAATTTACCTCCCTGCTCAACAAATATAATGCGTGAGATTCTCTCAAAACAAAATGGAATATTTAATTTCTTATTTTAATGGATAACCAGGCCAAAAATATCCCCTGATTAATCATGACGAGGAAGGAGGGGAAAGGTTTAATATTTTTTGGTCTCAAGTGTTTGTTAACTGCAGTTAAAAAAGCACTTATTTCTCTGATTGTTCTTTATTCAATACAATAAAATTCAATACAGTACAAAAGTAATTAACTTTAAGGGCACTGTAAATTACATCAGCAAAACACAGCTAAAATAAACTGCATTCAACTACAACATCATTTGTGTTCACCCTGAATTTAATTTTAGTTATACTGTATCTCACAATTACAAAGATTCTTTTAAATGTTTTTATTTATTTTACTGACCACTGCACACACAAAAAACATAGGCTTTCTTGGCATAGGTAATATAATTTTGTTTGAGTTTGTTTAGGTTTTAATAGCTAGAGTTAAAATATTGAGAAACTATGAATATAAAGAATAACCACTGACTCCAAGTGTCTCTTAAAGCAGCCAAACACACATCACGCCAGTCACATTGATCACTGGGCTACTCTAACACATTGGATGTGTTATCCGGCTCTGCTCTAGTTGGCATATTCAGTAAAGACATGTCACTCGGCTGGTGGCAGTGGATATTGATTTTTTAGGATGTGCTGCTCTAAATATCGCCTTCATACAATAGACTAGGCACAAAGGCTATTGTCTGGATAAGAGCCTTGCATTCAATACCGGCTGGGTGCACTGCTGGAGAAACTTAAAGGAATCTGGGGTTGATTGCAAAAGCTATTAACAGCCTATTGTTGCTTGTCCAGTGGTACGTGCACCTAATGGAACGGCTTCTCTTGTGTGGAGACAATATAGAGCTGAATTACAGTGTCTAATGTGAGGGCGTGATTAACACAAGACATGAGACAGAAGCTTTGAACAAGGAGGCCCTTCAGCTTTAAAACCAGGGCCGTAGCAGCAGGCAGGTTAGACAGGGTAGCTGCATGGGGGCTCAGGGGGTTTAGGGTGGCCCATGAGAGCCCTTTTCCATATAGAGCAAATCTGGGTTTGAAATATTTATAAAAAAAAAAAAAAGTGTGTTGTTAATCACAGAGATGTACAATAACTTTCAGATTATTTTACAATATGTTATTTAGATTACATTAATTCTCCTGACACACACTGGAGAGCCCATGGTAAATTCAATTAAATTTGCCAACTCATTACACTTTTGTATTTGCTGTTATTTTCTATTTCATAGAAAGCACAAGGCACAGAAAATATAATGTGGCTTTTGATGGAATTCAATATTTGGCACCAATATTATGATAGGAAACACTAATAAAATAGCAAACTACAGGCTAATTCAATAATGTATTTAAATTCAAAGCCCTCATAGACTCATCTCTACCAAGGAACACCACTGTAAATTGGTGGTCTCCCTGTTCCTCCTACTCCTATCACTATCGATGGTGCAGTCGTCTACAAAGCGTCTGTAGTTCCACTTTCCATACGTTTGAGAAATCTGATTACTTGCCATTTTCCAGCTCATTAATGAAGACTTACAGTGTGCTGCATTTCTAATGAATGTGTCCTGGTTGAGACATGATCAAGTTTCGGGCTTCGCTGAGTGCTTTCGAAATGATTACTTTCACCTTTGTGGTTGGTTTCATCCGTGTGGCAGGAAGAAGCCACAGTAGAAATGGAAGACGACATGAAAGTGTAGAGCAAGCCAAGAGCAAAATCATTTTTAGACTGAGATTATAGACAAAAAATGCTTATTTGTTTAACATAGATTTTGGGACTATAGGCTACTGCATTTCCAGTATTGCAGAATCACATACTGATTTACAATACTTTACTGTACTTTTTTGCGGGTTTAAAGAGATGCTATTAGGTATACTGGTTCAAATATATGCAATTTATATAGTTTATTTGCCTAAAACATTTGCACAGTACTGTATATACCCAGACATATAGGTAAATGCTAAAAATACTGCATTTTGTGACACAGTAGCAACCAAGTAATTAAACTTCATGAAGCTTCTACAAGAGCCAGAACAGCTGAAAAAACAAAACAAACACGCAGCCAGTCTTTTCAGCCAAAATCTAGCTTCATTCATGCTCCACAGATGTTACATCAGAGGCATTCACTGGAGGAAGGATATCATGGATGACACCCATTTACAGCCATACACTTAGGGTCCATCATTCTGGCTCTATTGTCAGCAGCATCAGTGCTAATTACAGCTTATGGCACTTGTGGCACTTATTATGACTTTAGTTATCCAATCTTTTTTTATTTTTAGCCTGCAGGGAAGTTTTGCTTCTAGTCAGGATTGTTTTAATATCCTTAGAATCATGCACAAGTCAAATCCCTTCCAACACAAAAAACAGTATATTCTGTCTTCTTCATACATCTTTTTTAAATCTTATAATCATTAGGGGTTGTGGGTAACTGGAGCCAATCTAAGAAACTATGGGCCTTCAGTGGGACAAACCCTGAATAGTGACCAGTTAGTCGTTGACACACAACCATTCACTTATTTTAGCAATTTAGATTCACCAATCCCTAAAGCATGCTTGTCTTTGCATTGGGAGAAAGATAGAGTATCTAGAGAGAACCCACAGAAAAATAGAGGCATATTGTCTATTTGTTGGATCTGAGAATCAAACCCCGAAAAACGCATGTTCTGCTACTGTACCCCACCTTTTTGCTTGTTTTAGATACAGCTACATACTGTATAACTGAGATCAAATGTAGTTTTAAATGACATTAAAACTTGCTAATGCTTATAACCACAGTATTACCAGAGACTTAAATATATATCTTGACTTTGACACATTTTTGGGCTGTTCTTGAAATGCAATAACTCGGCAGCTGACCTCTAAAGCGGTGTTTACACAGCGCATGAAGGCCTCCCTCCTGACAGCTGCAATGTAGTCTCAAAGTCAAACGACTAATACAGCATAATCTAGTGACATGTACGCTCAAGTCTGCATGACGTCCCTCAGAAGTCCATGTTGATGTAAAAAGGCATAAATATTTCATTTCTAAATACTTGCGGATTAGAAACACTGCATTAGTACAAGCATTAATCTGGTAAAACAAGAAAATTACTGTTACTATTATTGTAGTGATGCACAGATAAATTGGCTCAACATCGGTGTCGCCAATATTTACAATTTTGACTAATATTGGTAGCGGCTTCTACAGATGGCTGAAAAGGATGACTTCTAATATTTAGGGTTCAAGACAGCGAAAGAGAAAGAAAAGACCATTTAAAAATTCTAACTTTAGTGTTACAAATGTAATAAAAATGATCTTTATGGATTAAAAAATACAGTGAAGAAAACAAGTATTTGAACACCTTGCTATTTTGCTATTTCTCCCACTTAGAAGTCATGGAGGGCTCTGGAATTTTCATCGTAGGTGCATGTCCACTGTGAGAGAG
>JAVQKC010059620.1:0-40841 GCA_036025475.1 Philypnodon macrostomus
TTTTCTAAATTTGGCAAAAACATTCTTCACAAACATCCAGACAAATCAAAAAAGTGATTAAGGTGCCCGTTGGTGACAGTTGTAGCAGACGTACGGGGCAGACGTATGGGGCAGACGTACGGGGCAGATGTATGGGGCCGTTTTCGCCGATATACACCTTGCTGTCGGGGACGACAGCACAGGCCTAGTTTTCTTTTGAATCACATGTGGATCTCTGTTATCAGTGTATGTATGGATCCAGTCGTGTGAAATGTGTTTGTATTGTCTGCCTGTGGATGTCAGTTGAACTGTTTCTCCTCTTCAGTGTGAATGTATTAGCCCGTGGACACGCACCAGTGTTTATTCTTTAGGCCCATGGCTGCTCTGTGATTTATGGACAGTGGAGTTGGAAAAACCTTGAATAATGGCCACGTCTGCTGTCCCATCCTCCCTGTGGGGTTGTCCGTGCCCCGTGCAGGCAGCGGGCCGGTAATGGGCAAAAGGAGAACATCTCTGTACCAGGGTCTGTCATTCTGTGGATTCTGCACATGCTTCAGTCTCCAGAGAAAAGCAGTCGATATCACATTTCTACCCAGAGGAATACATTATAAACAGGAGAAACTAGACAATTCTGGGAACTGGGAAAATGATGGTACCATGACTATGGTCAGACTCAATTATTTGGAAAACACATCTTTAAAAGTATTCTAGAAGTTTCCAAGGGACTGAAGTACTATTGGTCAAAGTATATCCCACAAAGTCTGATTTGATGTTGCTGAAGAGGACCAATTTTTATGTTAGAAAACTTACAGACTGTACCTTTAAAACAGAAGTATGTATTGGTTGCTCATTTGTATTTTTATTATAGGATACATCCACACATTTCATTTGTGTTTCATTTGGCCACATTCACAATAAAGCAATTCACAGTGAGATATAGGCTTCTGGTGAAATTCAGCCTGTGCTTGGTTTTATATATCATTGTATTACATTGATATTATATCATAAAAACTATACAGTACACTTTTTCTTGAGTCTGATGCCTTTATTAATTATTAAAAAATAACACACGGTACAAATAGGGACATAGGGAATGTGTTTGATTTGATGTTTTGATGTTTTTGGTCACAGTGTGAATGTGACCCTGCTGTTCTCTTGTCTGGAAGTCCTCTGTGGTCCGTCAGACAGTTCAACCAGAGCTTGCACCGTGTGGGCCACTCGACTCAGGCCCTCCTCCAACACCAGCTGAGTGGAGCACATGTGGTCCTAGGACAGGGGCAGAAGACAGTTTGGTACCTCTCACTATTGACAACTAATGAGCAAACTACACCACAATGTCAGTCTTTTGTCAAGTTCTGTTGTCCGAGAATATGGGAGGGATTATTTTGAATATATATATATATATATATACATACCTCTCTGTCTAAACAAAGGATTCATAAAAATATAACATGCTAGCTACATTTCTTTCATTCTTTTGTTATCGCTAATTTTGTGGTAAATGATTATGATTATTACAATGTTATTGTGGGTTCTCTCCGGTGTTAGAAAATTAAACAAATGCAAGTGAACGATTGTCTGTGTGTCAGTCTTGTAACTGCCCCTGCCTAAAGCCCATAGTTACAGGCTCACAGTATAGTGAAAGTGAAACATTGGATCAGGCTAGTTTTGTGATAAATATTAATTACCTCTCAGCAAGAAGTCTCCACCCACGATCCAAATACATGTATGTATTAACAACTGTGGTGGATAAATTTGAGTGGTTGGATGTCTGTGTGTCAGCCCTGTAACTAACTGCCCATGCTTAAAGCCCATTGTTTCTTGGATAGGCTCAAATTACCTGTGACTGCTAATAGAAATACATCAAAATACATTAATATTATATTGCTATTGTGTTCAAAAGGCCTTCTATATATGCTCAGTTTGTCTGCCTGGACATTTGTAGAGAAGGGTCCCCGTATCCCCAGTTAATAACCTTCAAATGGTGAATGCATTGTATGAATCACAAAATGTATTCTGGCTTTTGTACTTGGTCTTTTGAGGGAGAACCTTGGCCAAGGACGCTACCAAAAAGCAACCCTCCTTTTCACAAACTGCATCTCCACATTCACTGCCTATTTAAGTCTCATTTGTATGCTCCGGTAAGGATGTCTTATGCTTTGAATGAAATAGTTCATATTCAGACTGGAGCTCGCGTTGGTGCTTTACAACCTCGGCAAGCCTGTTGTGGTGCGGAGACGCTGGCTGCTTATTGCAAATCAAAGTGGCAGTAAGTCAGGTTTAATAGGTTTTCATTTCAGACCGGCAGCCAATAAACACTCCACATGTGAGGCGGCGTGGAGAGGAGAATAACATGCACAAATGAAATGACGTTTGTTAACTCTTGAAAGGCATTTACTATTCACACGGCTATTTAAAATGTTCTTACTCATACACGTCATGGTTTGTGGGAAAAAGGCCTGAGGTTGAAGGCTACAGCTTAAAGATACAGTCAGAAGTTTCCTAAAATTACAAAAAGTTGACTCCGGTCTGTGATGTAAAGTAGTTTGTAGAGACAGGGGAGGGGCTAAAGTAAAACTCAGTTACTATTGGTCAAAGTGGTAACCCACAAACAAACAAAAATAATGCATTTCAAAAATTTTCTAGTTACTTCTTAACTTTTTATCAGGTTTCTAGTCATAAATGTCAGTACTGGTGTATTATGGTATGTATTTACTGTGACAGGGTGTATTTATTTTTGCATTAAGCACAGAGGCTATATTTTGAAATGCCTATATTACATTTCAACTGAATCAGGCTGCTTACTGGAATAACAGCACTCTCATGTTTCATTTTGCAAACATTTATCATAAAGAATGTATGTTAGTGTACATGCAATAAAGCTCTGATGTCAAAACCTGTGTGAATACCATTAAAAATTCAATTTCCTTTTATTAGACTTTCAGCCTAGCCTAGTAGAGTTAAATTGAGCAGATGTTTGTTTAGTGACATGTTTAGTTTGTTAAACATTGCATGGTTTATCATTTTAAATTAACCGATTATTTGAACAATATCTTCTGAGGATTTTTTGGGGGCTACTAGACAAAAATGACTACTTTGTAACTGACAATGGCTATATGGATTCGATTATGCAGATATTGTAATCTATAATGGTGCATAGAATTTAATATAATTGGTCATGAAGTTGATTCAAGGTATGCACAATCACAACCTCCTCCTCCTCCATGTTGGTATCATCTCTGGAATCCATATTATTTCATTACATTTCATACATGTTTGACTAATGCATGTACATGATCCATCTACATAAGCCAATAGAGATTGTGCACACACAGAAGGCAGGCAGAGGGCTGAAGCCAAGATGAGACCTTTCATCGAAATAGACTTTAGTGAAGCTGAATATTGGAGAGTCATACTTACTCATTCCAAAATGGGACATCCCAGAATCCTGCTAAACCTGCTTTTCACAGAGAGGTTAGAGCACAGAATGAGGATATCTGCAGGCTGTTTCACACTAGTATCTCTGACCATGTTCCATTATAGGGTTTTTTTTAAGATTACATATTATGATTTTAGTCTAGTCACTGCCCTGACTTCTACAGCAACATCAGCTTGTGGGTTGCCACCTTGACGACCACCTAGAAGGTCACACAAGCTCTGAGTTTGAAGTTGGGGTCTTAAGTAAAACTCGACTAATGGCCCAGAATTTTTTTTTGTAATTTTTATTACATTAGGAAACCTCCGGACTACAGCTTTCCATCATTTTTAAACAGAGCCATAAAGATAAGATGCAACTGAATATAGTTTACTTTCTATTCTATTTTAGTATTACAACTGTGCATTTACTGTACCCTTTATTGGTTATATACTAGCATTAAAAAAACTACCCTTTGCTGGCCTCTTGTGGTCAGTCAGAAACTTTGGAAAGTGTTTTCAGGCTGCTCCAGATAACCTCATCATCTCAAAGCAAAAAGCAGAGCGCATCAGCAGACAAACACATGTTCAAGTTTTTTAATAATTTCTTTACAACAAGGAGAAAAAACTTCCATATAGATTTATATAAACTCAAAAAAGATTCTTAATAAGGTATGATATAAATATAAAGTACAACAATATTTCTGCTCCACTAACGTATTAAAGAATATAGCAAAGGACTGAGCCATTCCATCACTGTCTGCCGCTCTCCAGTTTACAAAATATCACTTTGAGTTCAACCAGTATAAAGTTAATCTGAACAGCAGGCTAGTAATATTATTAAAAAAGCTTAAACAGGCGGTATATATTACAATGGACAGTGTATGACGTGAAATGGACAGACTACATTACCCAGGGTACATCTGTGAGTCAGCTTACAAAAGGCTAGTGCTATTTGAACAGAATGGCTTTTGTCTAGAAGCTAGTTTATGTCACGGAGATTGGAAAAAGATCACGCAAGTCAAAATATTTAGAAGAAATCTCAAACTGTTGACACAAACTAAAACGTCAACTTTGTTTATCAAAATAATGAATCGTTTACTCAAAAATGTAACAGCATGTCCCTTAAAATCTCTACAGTTTGTCAAAACAATTAATAGTTGAGGAACATTTTGGCATCACCTTAGAAAATTTCACACGGCATAAATATAGCTTAATTATTGAATTTCTTAGTAAAAAAAAATACAAAAAATCTAAATTATTTTCCCTAAATTTAAACCTAAATTTGAAATAAAATAAAATAAATTGGCACATATTGGACTTTTATT
This sequence comes from Philypnodon macrostomus, assembly GCA_036025475.1. Classification (NCBI taxonomy): domain Eukaryota; kingdom Metazoa; phylum Chordata; class Actinopteri; order Gobiiformes; family Eleotridae; genus Philypnodon; species Philypnodon macrostomus. The sequence continues at coordinate 4,722 of JAVQKC010059620.1, forward strand.
TTTTTGTCAAATACTTTTAATCTTTGGTCAAAATTCTATTTCCAACAGACTCAAAATTAACAACTTAACTTAAATTTTCTTTGTTTTTGTAGTGCAAGTCAAAATGTAAGGTCCTAAGTATTTTGACTATCCAGATCTTTCCTCATCCCAGTGACAGTAACCATTAGCTCCCATACTAAGTTCACTTGCGTCTAGGTCCCTATCGTTTTACAATCGCCTCTGGTCTCGCCGCAGCAGTGAAATGTTTAGTGTTGCATTAGTGTTTGGAGCCTCATCAGTCCAGTGAGCTCTAATCAGCTTCTAAATGTTCAGCTGTGATCGATGAGAGGTGGAAAAAGCCAGCGCCACTCTTGTTAAATGTAGCCTCAAAGGGATCAGTGATTTACCAAGCCGACGCTAGGCTAACATCGACGATCAATGTTATTTTAAACTGAGTATAATTGAATATTGATCACAATGAGTTCACTTGTGTGTGCATTATTCTAGGCACACCCAATGCTTGCTCAAGGCTTCGTCCTGATTGGCTGAACTGAAATGACAGAGGCTGCAACTATAGAACTAAACCAAAAATAAAAACTAAATAAATAAAAAAACAACAATAATTTAAGATGTTTACATTTATACAAAATATTAAACTTGTCTGGTCGAAATAAAACAGCTTCAGAATAAAGTGTGTGGATAAACTATTTGCAATGTATTCTCAAAGTGTGATGTTTTATATACAGTACAATTGCATATAATCCATTAATATGACTTGCAAATAGTTTATTTAACACACTTTTTACTGAAACTCCAAAGACCAAACTTTAAATTCATAACCTTCTCCATTATAGAGGCTTAGTACCGTCAGTTTGGCCCACTATTAGGACAACAGCACCACCTGCTGCCCTCAGTGGGTGGTGTAGTGGTCAGTCACTGGTCTGGCTGCACGTGCAGGCTAAAGTCACATTCACATTTCATTGCCAGAGGGAAGTGTGGAAGAGACAGAGCTGCTCCAAGGCACAAACTGGGACCCATGAGATTAAACCCCACTCAACAGAAATCTTTGCATTTAGCTATACCCCCCCTTGTATTTGCCCAAACCACAAAGTCTTGCTGCTACAACTCAAACATTTTGATTTGCGTTCCCACCAACATGCTGTTTACAATCTGCAACATGCCAATATACGTTTAACTTTATATACGGACAGTAAAATCAGAGTTAGAGTTAGAGTGTATGTACAGCAGCCTTACTTGTTTACAGACACTAGAAGGATTGAAGATCAGAAACCATGCTAGTCACAAGTTTAGCTTGTATTAGCTACCTTTGCTAATGGTAGATGATCATAGCGAAGACATACAATATAAAACATTTTGCTAGCTGAAATGATATATACCTAATGTTGTAGGAATAACTCAGGAGCCTTGCTTTATAGAGCCAGCCCTCACTTCTCCATTTACGGTCAATACTGTCATAAAACCTTGAGCCAAAGATTAGCTCTTGTGTCTGAACAGTCTGTCTTCTTCCTGAACTCTCCTCTGGTCTAAGGGTCCTGTGGGTCGGAGGGACAAGGCTAAAGGCTAAGGCATTTCTGTCTGTCCTGTGCTCTGTGTAGTGCTTGTGTTTCTAGAACCTCTATTCTAGATGAAGAGCTTAAATGTTTTTGCCGTTTGTCACAAGGTGCTGAGCTGCTGGGACGTCACACCGGAGCAGCTGTGGAGGGGCATATGTAGAGTATACATGTCGTTTATGTGAGCAGGTAGCAGTACAGGACGTAGAGTAGCGCCATGGCCGCGCAGTAGAAGAGCAGGAAGTCTGTGGACAGTTGGGACGACCATGAAGCCGGCTGGGACGAGCAGGAGGACGAGCAGGAGGACGAGTGGCCGCTGGGGACCGGGTCTTCCACCGGACTCCCCACGTCTAGGGCCAGTAGGGCCCCCACACAGCGCAGCACAGAGGGGAGCTTACATAGAAGCACATCAGAGCACACACACATGTCCATCTGGACACGGGACAGGGAGGAGGGAGAGAGACAGGACGAGTTAGAGACACAAGCAACACAGAAAGCACTGACAGACAAGAATCACAGGGATCCTACACAGATTCTAGATCACCTATTGCACATTTGAGAAGCAGTCCAAAAAGCCTATTTTACCAGTACTTGATGATCTCAAAGATTTTATTGTTTGCTGCATATCAAGACATTTTCTCAATTTCCTCCAATGGGACTCTCTACACCAAGTATTCAACTTTAATAATACAAAGTGTATCATTAGGACTGGCATTTAACCACTGTTGAGGCTTGGGGATACTGAGGAATAGCATCAAACTGATACTGATATCAAAGCTAATATTTTTAAGATACAGTATGTAGGTTTTAGTGAAACATGAACGTGTAGGAACCCTGTGACCAGTCTCTTTCTAAATGAACATCATTAAAAGCAAAACATGAAGTACTAAAACTGCAATAATCAAAAAAATATAAAATGCAGAAGAATATCTTTCTGTAATTGTTTCCCTAATCATTCTTTTTAATTATGGCAGTTTTAGTTTTGTAGCCTGATCACTGCAGAGAGAAACTTTTAGCACATTTCAACATGAGACACTTTTTGTCAGCAGAGCCAGGAGACATGAATTATACATACATAAACACAACTATCACTGTGCATATTAAAACAGGTGCCTCTAACGGTCCTGGGCTTCATTTGTTTATAAATATTCAGCTATTCACAATGACGGGACGGATTAAAAAAAGATGAGATTTTTACCTCTGGAACTCCTAGTTTACGACAAGCAGCGATGAAGTTCTCCACGTTTAGCCGACACTTGGCTGTGCTGAGTTTTGGCTGAAAAACAAAATGAAATGAATTAATGATGTGTTTTCTCACTGGGACTCTGAGACAAGGCAATTTAAATTGAAGATTTGTGTCCCGCCTCATTCGGCTGTTTCTCAACTTGATTAATTCCCAGGAGACACTGAGGCATCACTGAGAGAAACTGCAGACAGAGAGGTTTCCTCACAACAGCAGTACACAAAGCAATATGCATAAAAAAGACTTAAGTATGCATTTATTTCCGTTCACCTAAGATAAACAAGAGCTTCTTGTCTGGTGGGTCATGGCAGGGTGTAATATAAATTCAATGTTTACCTTATGTGATTATCAGATTTTTTTTTAATTCATGGAGACATACGGTGGTACATAACGTCTGCTTACTCACAAAATAGAAAATGAAAAACATGAGTATTGAACCTTTAATGGTTTGTTGGAAAACTCTTCACATATTAGTGTTCAATATGTTGATTATCATGGCATCTGGACTTACCACTGCTGGGGAGGGGATGTGGATGATGGACACAGAGCGGGGCTGAATGTGGTTGACGAGCTGACACAGGACAGTACCATTGGATAGAGCCTCCCCCAGGTCTTCAGGAAGACTTATCTTCAGACGAGATTCCAGAGTCTGAGGAATAAACCATGTGATCAATCTACAACTCAACAATATGGCCCACCTAAGACTATACTAAGAGCATTAAGCTGGCTGGAGTTGGTAAGAAACTATAAACAATGTATTATGGTGCATTTGTCTTGTCAATTTGATTACATGCAGCCAAAACCAAGTCAAAGAGGATATAGGGGGGGTACCTTTCGTAGCTGTGTGACGTCTGTCCTCTCCTCTTTGGGCGAGCGCAGAGTTGTCCGAGACTCACTTCGTCCAGATTCACTGAGCGTGAGCCCTTTATACAACATAGCAACAATAAAATGGTACCTCATCAACCACAATTAGGTCGTGTTGTAAAGAGAAGTTTTATGGTAAAGTACCTGCAGACTTGACATTGGAGCGGGACGAGGTGCGGAACAGGAAGCTGTTGGGTTTCTGGGCCTGACCGGGCGGAGAGGTCTTTGGAGAGGAGGGTACATCTGACACACAAGCAAGAAAAAATAAGATTAAAACATCGGAAAATCTTAACATTACAAAGCCTTAGGTAATGTGTTTTGGGTTAAGTCTGAAGTTTTCTGGTACCTGTTCTGCTGCTGGTGCGCTGCAGTGAAGGAGACACACTTCTCATTTGTTCTGTACTCTGAAAAAATACAATAGTGAGCTCTGTGGTCTGTACAGTGTGCAAACTCAAGTAATGAATCAATCAAATCATCTGTAAATGGTACTTACTGTGCATCTCTGGCGAAAGCCTGTATGGGAATTGTTGCTCTCTGGTGAACTGCCACTAGAGGGAGACACAACATAATTTATTATCACACTGTAGTTATAGAGGAGTCTTGGCTGAGCTTTGTGGTGCGTTTTTATGAATGATAGTGAAAAGAACTCTTTAAATAAGGCTTGTCAAATACGTCTTATATGTTTGTTTTATGTGTTTAGTGTGAATAAAAAAGCACAATTAAAGGGCAGATGATATAGTGCCTTGATCTTGACTTGAAACAGCAATCTTGTCGTGGGTAAATGCCCTTTATAATATGCCAAAAAGTCCTTACATATCTGAATGATTAAAGTGCCAATAAATAAATACATAAAAAAAGATTGTTTCTTTGCTGATGTCGTGTGGGCAAACAGCAATGGTTCAACCTGCTTAGAGGGAAAATATACATAATGGTGAACATCATCATTGCTAGTCATACGCAAGTTTTGCTAATACGAGCTGTAATTACATTTAATCAGCTTCATTTCCTCATAGCTGTATTGTGAACATCCCCAGTTATAATCACTGTGATACAAACTCAAGGAAGGACACACTTTGAAAATCTATTTATGGTCTATCCTTCCTTTCATAACTGAATCTGGATTCATTTTTCACTAATTACCCAGGGCCCTATTCATATCTTCTGTGTATGTTCTGCGCTGCTTACCCCGACAGACTTCCTGTGTGCGGTGCGGAGGTCACGTGACTTCCTGTCTTACTAGTTGACCTCAGTAAACTGTGAAACAAAAAGTTTTGACACAGAGCTAATGACAAATGAAAGAATATTGACACACAGCTGGTCACATGACACACAGACTGACTCATGTGATACCCATGTCCAATCAGTTCAATCAACCTCCTCCTCACAGTGACCAGGGGGCTTTTCTTCCTCAAGCTGCTGCACTTCTACTCTTAGAGCAGATGTTACTCAGGGTCACTCTTTGAATTATGGTCTGAGTGGCAGGAACAAATGCATTTAGACATCTCAAATAAACCCAACAAATTTATCATCAAACAATCTTAAAGAGGAGTCAGTATGAGTTACTGCTACTTAGCATAAAAAAGGAGGCAGAATGAATTGATGAATTGTCGGCTAAGTATGGCCTCAACTTGAGAGATTGTTTAGAGTTAACCAATGCTCCTAACATATTAATAGCAACAGAAAGCTGGATTAACTGGAGAGAACCCACTATAACAAGGGGAGAACATGCAGACTTTACTCAGAGAGCTTGTGTTTGCCTGATTATCAACCTCACAAAAACGTTGGGAGTTGAACTTTTTTAACTGGTAACACAAATAGCCCATTTTTAACTTTCCAAACCCAGCTCCTAAAACAGCCCTCTGTAAACTGTTATTATAATCTGTCTAATGGCTAATGGGAAGGCGACACTCAGACTTCCTGCCGAGCAGATTGTGTGGGTGTGTACCTGGCCTTCTCTCTCTGCTGCTGTTGGCGTTCTCGTTCTTGCCAAATCTGCAGCGTTCCCGGTCGTCGGCGTTCTTCTAATGTAGGACTGGACGGAGACAGAGGGGACGAGGATGTGGACGAGGGGCTACAAGTGTCTACATGAAGAGTGGACCTAAAAGTAGAAAGAAATTTAAGGTAAATGATTGTTGGATATGAGAACATGTCATAAGCAATAATTATTTAGTGACCAAGATTTTGTTTCGACACATCACAGTTTAATATGTGACAATAGGCATGCACCGATACCAATACTGGATCTGATATCAGTGCCGATCCAGACCCAGAAGCTGGATCGATGGATCAGTAAATGATACTGAAGCCGATATTATTTATTATACATTATCTTAATTATGAGCAGCATATTAGAATATATTACATTGTAACTTACAAATGACAAAAATGATAAATTTGGTGGGTCATCTGATCTTATTTCTACAATATCTTTGATTAGTTCATTCTGATAATACAAAGTTAGGAATGATATGCCCTCAGTTTGTGCATTATTATCGGTGGATATAAACTCAGAGCTACACAAATACTACGCTGTTGGCGTGAGTCTCTATTAATTCAATAGAATTTGTAAAGTAATTGTCCATCTCCTATTTGGAGATCCCAGAGGAAGTGTGCATCCGTTGAGTGTGTTTACAGAAGCATTCCTCCTCTGTGAAGGAGACAGGCTGCTGATCCTCTCTCAATGCTCTGCTGTGCATCGGAGTAATGAGCTGAGTGCACATGATAAAACTCACACTGACAACAGCATAGCAACCAATAAGAAATGTCCGATATGTTGGGAGTCTTATATAATGTGGAGCAACTCTAGTTTAGTTTGGTATTCTATGTATTTAAAAATAGTACAGATTTCTGAAATGGGGATCCAGCATTATCCATCCAAGCTATCCAACTTCTGGTACGTGCTGACTGGAGTATCAATCCAGTATATAAAGAATAGGCCTCACACACTGCGCCCTCTTGATTGCTATATCATATGCAGAGAAGAAAAATGAAAAAGTGATTGAGCAAAACCATTTCTGCCTCCATTGATTAAATGATAACAAGCCAAGTGGACAAAAAACCTAAATCTATCTGTTATACTGTCTAGACATTTAGTTCTATTGATATCTTAGTGATGATATACGAGGACCATTACATACTATATATAAACAGCTATAAACCGATTGAGTAGGTTCTATTTTTAACAACAAATGTATGATACAAAATGTGACGTCTAAATCTGATGCATGCTAAGTATCATATCAACAAGATTTCTTTGCAGAGAACTTCAGAGCCTGTACTCTCTGGCACTGCCTTGAACTTCATGTCTGAATAGCCACAATAATATCGAGCTACTGCGATAATGAAACAAAGGCACTATTTACAAGCCACCAAGAATCTACGCAGTCTTATCATTTCAACCGACTGCTCGAAATGTTGTATCAGAATGTCTTTGTGCAGGTGGCCGGCATCACGTGCAGTACTGTATGTACAAGGCTTTGTCAAAACTAGGTCTAAATGATGGGAACTGCAGTGTGTTGACTTTTCCCAGCTCCTCAAACAGACAGTGAAGTGACCTTGCGGAGCGAGGAAGGAAGCAACAGAGAAAATGATTAACCATGCAGGGTCTTTATCTGTATATGTGACAGTGTGCACACGTACTGGACCATGGGATGTATGTAGACTCACTGGTATAAAGTGCATTACTGGCTAGATGTATGTGCACACTTCCTGTCCACAAAGAGGCTTCACTCAACCAGGTTACACTAAATTTACATTACCTCGAAACTGACTCTGTAGTCATGCAATGGTGATTTCAAGCTCAATAAATAACGAAAGTATCGAAATACTATGTTTTTGATAGGCCTGCCATCCTCTTGCAACAGATATACAATAGGCAGTAGAGTTTACAATGTATAAATAGAACTAGGAATATTATGACATGTATATTACTAACTGGTGTTTACATTAAGATCTAAAACATTTTATTGAAACTTGCAAGGTCTATTTGAAGTAAAAGTAAAACAAGCCATTTTTCAGTACAGACTAATGGAAAACTAAATAGGCTTTTGCTTAAGATGTTAGCATATTCTGCAACTCACTGATATGACTTAACCATGTCATCAATCAAAATCAAGAAAGCATTAAGTTGATATTGATATTGTTGAATTGATATCGTTAGTCATGTCTCACCACAATTTTAGACTCGATCTGACAAGCCAGTTCGTTTAAAATATTAGAAATGTAATTGAGCTAATACGGTTTTGCAAAAACAATCTGGGCAGGTGGAATTAGCCTTGATTTGTGCATATTTTATAAAACTGTATAGTAGGCAAAGCTCTCAAATCAATCCATCCCACCAATCTTACTTACTCCATACACAAAACTATATGCATGAGCCCACATTTTGACTCGTAAACCAAGGCTTGCCATGATGCTTATTTGTAAACTCAACCCTGGCCACTTAACCGTAAAGCTGCCCTGCATTTTCTCAAATCCATGCATTAGTGTCATCCCTGGACTCTGGACTGACCTGTGTGTTGCTGTTGCCTCGTGGTTTTGAGGCACTCCACATTTCTCCTTCAGCTCCTGCAAAATCAATAACACATCGATAAGTCCCTGTTCAGAGATATGTAAAGCGAAAACACCCAGAGGTCTGCTAATGAGGGTGTACCAGTGGAGGTGTAGTCAGGGGGGGTATGTAGAGGGGGGGCGTGGGTGCATCCAGCCTCATCTCCTCCTCTTCCTCCTCCGTCACACTGCTGTCAATGAAGTCCACCTGCTCTACGTCTCCATTCACTACAGACACAAAGGGGGATGGATGAATTATCTATTAGCATGTTAGCATTAAGTACCAAAATTAATTAATATTAAACTTGTGCAGAAACAATAAGGAAAATAGGGACTAAGGATGTGTGTTTGGTTTATATGTCTACTCAGACATTAGGTTAAGCTAGGCTAATCTGGGTGTGATAACAGCGTGTTTAAAGTCTTGTATGACCATATCCACGTTATAAAACTACTTTTGTGTTACTTCCCCATTAAAATAAATGAGAAAATCCTACATTTTTAAATAGAGCGCTGTTTGTATCAGTATGTCAGCCTGGTTGAAAGAAAATCTATATCACCACCAGGCCCTGGCTTCTGCCTCAACCTTCCACATTGGAGAAGTGGATAGATGCAGTACATGAAATATATATATGATAGAAAGATGAACTACTCACTCAGCTATGGTCGAGGTGGGAACAGCATCTTTTGTGTTAGAGCAGTGGATCTCAGCTGGTCTGAATTTGAAACCCAATTTTGTGGCCCCCCTGTTAATTTGATTGTGTTCTAATATTTACTGAATCCATATTTGTATTTCTATATTATTAGACTATGCTTTACGTACTTTTCAAGATCTGTTTTACCATCCAAGTCAATTTTATTTTACGTTTTAAACAGGATCCTGACCCACTTTGGATTGAAGTATGCAGAATTAATCTGGAAAGTCTTTCTCCCTTACGGTTGGTTAATGTTATCTCAATACACTCCTGTTGTGAATATTGTCTGAGTATCTAGGTAGTAAACATTAGCAAATTCAAATCAGTTACTGCATAAAAACTATATATATACAAATATGTAAAGCCTCTTTGAGTAGTTGTGAAAAGCGCTATATAAAATTGATGAATTATTATTATTATTATTATTATTATATATAATATCCTCAATGATTAAATAAAAAAAATGCTTTTCTTTGTTTACTGTAAGACTCATTGTTACCTTTGGCGGGTTCTATATGAGACTCCTCATCCTCTTCCTCCAGGTTTCTATTGTCTTTGCTGACCTCAGCCAGTCGGAGGGAGCGCTCGGAGAAGTCATCCGCAGACTGAGAGACAATACAAGGGCCCATAATTCAAACAGGTTCAGGACACATGAGTGAATGAGATGTGATTGATTTAACAGTTACAGTCTATTGTGTTTATGAACCAGGTCTCAGATAGATTTATACTCTCCTCTGCATTGATTTATCTGCACACAAGTATGCCTCACCTTTCTTTGTGTGGGCAGATAGAGGTAGGCGTTTGTGCTATTTTCAGCTAACAAGAATATACACATGCATTGTAGGGGCGTGATATAGGAAAAACATGCCACAAGTGAAAACTACTTTGAATATCGCAATAAAGAGATGTGAGGTGTTTTGATTTATATAAAGAAATATGCACAAAGCTATATATTGAAAGGCTAGGGTTAAATCAAGGGACCAAAGCAATGGCCTTATATCTCAACGGTAAACACACATAGTGCCTGACATGGACTCAAACTGAGATCGTCTAGTCCATTCAACCCCAAAGCACTTTTGCGGTTTGTCACAGATTCTGAATTCGTGCTTTTTCATTGACCCTTGTGGCTGGAGTTTGACTCTTTTACCCTACATCAAAATTAAACAGATAATGTTCCAGATACACCAAAACACCAAAATGATTTCCCTCTTGGCCCTACACTGAAAATATTGGACTGCCCAAGAAAATACAAATTACAAAGCAATATATTGTGCAGTGTTCCTGGTTAAAGCGCCATAAAAGATGAATTTGGAAAGGGTGCAATGCTTCCAGACTGTCCAGAAGCGATCTGGCAACCGACTCACAACACTTCCAAATGCACTTTCTGTCAACGCATAAAATTCTCCTATATGTTAGAGTCAACAGCTTGTGCAAAAGAGAAGCTTGTCTTAGTTTTATTAGGTGTTTTGTTGGGTCCCATGCCCCGTCCAAGAATTAGCCAGCCCCGGGCCCTTTCCCATGTCTTTGCGTCAAATGATGAGACAAACTCCAGCCACAAGGGGTCAATCACTTCAAACAGTAGTAATTGACCAGTGCAGTCCGTATAGATGACATATTTGTAATAGACTGTATGATTCTGACACTAAGGCGTGCTTCCTTGCTGGTGTAGCACATTTTCACAGCTCTAAGTTACCATGGATACAGCTCTTATGCGGCAGAACTTGTTTTGGGAAAATTTGAGAGAAAAAAAGGTCCATTAAATTTTGTGATAATGACACACTTAAACCACTCAGGAATTATAGCATTCTTTAGAGAGGGCAGCATGACCACAACACTCCTGTGGTATACATCTATTTCAGTTTTCAAGGGCACATCTTCCAACAACACTGCTCCTACTCACGACTTTAGGTTATTGTATGTGTAGTTGATGTAAAGGCTCATGTTGGTGGGTGGGAATGGCACCAAAATTAAATAATCAAGACTATTAATACTTTACTTTCATTTACTTATTACTATTAATTAATAGACTGTACAGCTCTTATCTGCACATGCTGGACAAAACTATAGAAATGGCCATACAGTATAGTGCGTTCATTCAACTCTCCACAGACCAAACCCATACAATATAACCACACCACATGCTTCCTATGGGATTAATGCAGATATATATCCATGAGCAGGGTCATTGTTCTGCCAGTATTAAAGTGGACATTAGTAACACATGACCTATAAGTGTTTGTGTCTAGTGTGCAGAGACTCACCTCATTCCCGGACCATCTTTTACTGCCGCTGTCCACACTGTTGAAGCCAGAGTCCAGACCCCCGAACTGATGTGTAAACAGCTCCTGGTCTGACAGACTGCAGGGAAACACAAATGTACACATGAGGTTACAAAAAGTACACAGCCACCATGGCCAGGTAGTAGTGGGTCAATAGTCTACATAGTCTACAAGAGAAACAGTCTCAACAACATGCACAAATGTTCTTTTATCTATGGCCTTGGTTCTGGCTGCGTTGTGGAACAGCCGTATGGATTATTTAAACCTAAGGTCTTAGTGCATATAAACAGTCATTGACAACTGTATGCCGTCTTTACTATGAGGAGTTGAAAACAAAATAATAATAGGGGAACACATGTGGTGTAGTGGCATAGTAGTTATTTAAGTTCGTTCACTCCATAGTCACACTCTGGTGGTGGCAAGCTAAATCTTTAGCTACAGCTGCCCTGGGACAGACTGACAGAGACATGGCATGCCAACAGCTTCTCTGACCACCACTGTAAACATATAGGGTGTACCACTACCATTTATTCCTAGACATATTTTTGCATTTTTCATAGCATAGTCAAGAAATAGTGACCAAACTCCCAGTCATAATAATCAAAACTACATAATGTATGTATATTTATATTGCATATTTTTGCATAATCTCTGTATTTTGTAATATCGACTTTTAATTCGTATATCTGTTGTTGTTTGTTTTTCGTACCAGCTGTTGAAGCCAGTGGGCCTGAGGTGCCTCTCCAGCTCCTCCGTGCTCCTCTTGCAGGCCTCCATGTTGAGGTACTTGAAGATGTGGTATTTGCCTTTGGAACAGATCTGTGCGGGGGGCATGATGAGCGGGTTGTTGTCCAAGGAGATGCTCTGGAGGTGCCGGAGGTGGCGGTAGCACAGGGGAACGTGGGAAATTCGGTTGCAGGACACATCGAGACGGACGAGGGGGAGCTCGGATATTTCTGGCGGGGGGAAAAAAAGTCAATGAAATCTAAATACCACTTCACTGTAAATATTTAAATTGCTTGTGAAGGAGCGTTTTGCTATATAATAAGTTTGACCCATTTGAATGCCTTTATATAATCAACTTCCTGTCCAAGGTGACTTTTCAACTAAGAGGCCCACAGCAAGCTAAAAGGAAAGCAACCAAAAGAATATTATTGATTTCTATAAAAGCAATACATTTTTTGTCTGCCGTGAGCCTTGCATGAAACCGTCTAATAACATTGAAAACCCTAAAGGCTTCCACTTATAATTGAATATGGCAACTTGTTCTTAAAATGCACAATGGCAAATCAATACCACTTAAGTTCTGTAGGCTCTTGAGTGGCTGACAGCAATGATTTATATGCCACTCTATACACAAAGCTATATTAAAGTACAATCGCTTCCTGTGTTATATCCAGCAACAAAAGTAGTTCATCTCATTTCAAAGTTGCTGCATTGTGTTTTATTGGGGCAGTGGTTATAAATGTCTCGTGTGTACCTTCAGGTAAAGAGGTGAGCTGGTTCCTTCTCAGATTCAGGTCTCGGAGACATTCTAACTGCCCGAGTTCTGGAGGCAAACACTGGAGCTCGTTACAGCTGAGGTCCTGTGAGAGAGAAGAATATGGTGATGCTCATCTTTGCACAAGGAGAAACCTTCTGTACGAAAGGGCAGCACAGAGAGTATGCAAATTATGTCATTTTGTCTATTTTGATTCAAGAAACACAAATAGACAGGTTAGCTCATAGTAAATACTGCATTCAAAAACACATGATTAAAACTTACTTAATAATACTGTATTTCATGACTTTAGGAGAGGCACCACAAGACACAATAGTCCTTACTGACTGGTTGGGCCTTTGTTTGTATGCTTGGCCCTATTTTGCAATGATACAAAATAATAACCAGATTCAAATTACTATAATTTCTTCCTTGGCCCATGACTGACTTTTTTCTAAAAATATACAGAAAGTATAGAAATGTACAGGATTGTAGTGAGTTTGTTGCTGGGAGTCAGAGGCCTGAGCTGACTGGATGTGTATGTAGTTGTGTGTGTGTGCGTGTGTGTGGGCGTGTGTGTGGGCGTGTGTGTGTACTACCAGCTGGCGTAGGTGTGCGAGAGCGTAGATGGAGGCGGGCAGCGATGACAACTTGTTGTTACTGACGATGAGCACTCTCAGGAGGGGAAGCTGAAACACCGACGGGGGCAGACTGGACAGGAGGTTTCGACTACAGACAAAAAAAAATATTTAAATATTTATAAAGACGTACAGAAATAATATCATGCACAGTATATCTGCACAGAGGCCACACTTTTGCTACATGTCTTAGCAGCCAGCTGGAGGGTTAGTGGTCTCCTAGCAACAGTGCTATTATAGTGTGTGGGATAGAGGCCTGGTATGGTACAGTATTTGGACAGCTCAGCGATATTTCCCAGCTTTGAGCAAACACTGTGGTTTAAGACAGAATGTACCTAAAATCTGAGCACTATAAATACATTTTACATATAAAGTATACATAGTCTTCCCATTGATTTGACTGATATTCTAGCACAGTTAGAGTTATGAACTAAAGGATAGAATGTTGTTAACAAAACAACTAAAGACAGAATGGTAACAGATATGTTGACTAATGTTTTTATGCTACTCATTATAAGCTATCTAATTGACATGTTTATGATGCAATGGCCATTGCAAGACATAACTGGGTCTCATGTGACTGTTGTTACGCTGCTAGACATTAGCAATTTGTCCTGTTCCAAGATCCTAGCAATTACAATGGGCAGTGGTTTGTGAAGATAACATTTGACAGGAGATTTCTGTGTTTACAGGCATAATAGCTTAAATGTACAGTATGTAAAGTTGTGTAGGGTCCATACCTAAGATTGAGGTAGGTGAGAGCCTGCAGGTTTGCCAGGCCGGAGGACAGTGAGCGCATCCCATTGTGATACAGGCTCAGAGTCTCCAGAGAGATGAACTGACAGAGCTCTTCAGGCAGCTCACAGAGACGGTTCTTGGACAAATCTGAAAAACACAGATTATAAATGATTACATAAATACACTGCTTTTATACAGTACACTTACGGACAATGTAAAGATAAAAACATTATGAAATTAATATCTTTGTCTCAATATGGTCACCAATAATCAGCTTTTAACTTTAGACGTGTCAACAGTTCTGTAGCATTATCAATGCAATGAACAAGCAAAAACAAGATTCAACCTGTCAATAACAGACTAATTATGTCAGAAAGGCCAACCCCAGATACTAATGGTTGCATCTGACAGTCTTGGTCTACCAAACAACCTAATGGAAAGTGAAATCTCTGGCCCATTATACCCAAGACAAAGTGTTTGCTGATACACACAGTATACTGTAGTGCAGCATACAGTACTGTAATGGAGGTCTGGATCACCAGTTTGAAATGTCCAACGTAAATATTATTACTATTTTCAACATTTACTCAGCTTGTCACGTTTGAATAGTTGTTACAATGGTTTCAGCTTTATCTGCACCATTGACATTACATAATCTAAATCAAACACTGGACCATTTGCACAAAACTGTGACCCACCACTGAACCTTGACCCACCACTGGAGGAAACTTGGGAAGAATACATGCTTAGATTTTATTTACCAGTTGTAATCTTGCCTTTTCACATAAATGGGTCCACAGTAGTTTTCAAACCTCTGTCCTATAATAGGCACTTTCAGAGAAACAACTGCTGTGACAGAATGTTGGCTGAACCCACAAACGTCCACTTTGGTCCAAACTGGGTGAACCTGTCTCAAAATAGACTCTTCCTGCTGCTGTTTCTGCTGTCACTGTATATAGGCCAATCTCCCCCACCTTCAAGTCAATTATGGCTCTAATCAACTATTCTAATAGACTTAACCAGTCCCATAGCATAGATGACAGACAACTACTTACAATGTCTAGTGATTTCTACTCATTCCTTCCTTTCAAATCCTGCTGAGATGTATACAAGTCTTACTACAGATTTTTTTCTTCCTCCCAGCAACCACCCCCCTCCTGACTTCACTACATCTCTAGATTGCCCCTGTCATCACCCACAGACCCACAAATCTTACTATCTATAGCCTCTGAACCAGTGCATCAAAGTGGAAGCATGTAGCACAATATATCTGATAGAGCATTGATAGACAGTCTATAAAAGTGTAGTGATTTTCAAACAGGCACCATTAGCACATGGCTTTTCACTGGCAGCAGGATGAGACACAGTCTGTCAATGGCAGACAGCCCAATGGCTCTTTATTGATTGCTGTTGGATGCGGGCGTTTTAGAGGAGGAGACAGGAGAGAGCCCTTTGTTACCCTCTTTTGGGTGTATATGGGTCTGGACCTACTGAGCTAGATTTAATAGGAACTCTAACAAAATCTACTAGAATTGTTAGACAGTTTAATGGTAGATTGATAAAGTCTGGTTTAGAAATTCAAGCTGCTTCCTTCTTTTTGGGGGGGGTCACCAGAGAATCACTCACATTAGTATATTGGCAGGTTTTTACATTCATATCAGTTGAAATACATGGGAAGCCCTTTCATTAAGTTAAGTTTGTCTCAAAAATATTATACAAAAAATCTCTGTATTCCTGTCAAAACTATAAATGTGCTTACCAGACTTAAGGATAAAGACTACTAGCAAAACAAAAGCTATTACCATGTAGGTTATTATTACTGGTTATATTTTGGTATGTGCATAGTAATTAATTGAAGAGAAGTAAATAATAATACTTGAAAAGATTAAAAAAGCAGATTTCCCCAAACACAAAAAGTCCGTAGACGTAGAACAGCTAAACTTTAGATCAGGTGCAAGATTATTGAGACATAGGGGCATGAATTTTGACTACTAGTAAATGAAGAATGATAGTATAGCTTATTCATGCATTGTGTGCATCCAATTCTCACACTTTCTCAGGCAAAAACAAACTACAGTAGAAGTAACGCAGCCTTTCATGAGAATGGCTCTGTGACCATTTCTGTGCATTTGTCCAAAGCATTCTCACAATCCTTCTAGTAACTGTTGCTGTTGTTTATTATAGTGGTCTAAATCAAGTCTTTGCCAACATAAATCCACGCCTGACTAAAAACACCCATATCAAAGTGAAAAGCTGACAAAATTGGCTGAACTAGAAAATAAATTACGTCCTACTGAGTTTTAATAAAGCAGGGAGCACATCGACTGAGGAGGAGTGAACAAAGAATTTCATTAGAAGGCCTATTTCACATGGCCTTAATAAACAGTGTGGGTTCAGAGAGTGTGCTAGCTTTTCTTGTACAGTGAATGTGATCCCATACAGTGCCTTCCATAGCCCCGTCTCTGTCCCATAGCTGGAGGGGAGCGGTCCGAAACAATGGGTGGGGGGTGGAATGGGAGCATGTGTGTGTCTGTGGGAGCACTGGGCACTGGGGGATGGAGAGGGTTTGTACGGACTACTCCAAAAAAAATGTATGAGGCAAAACAAAGGAAAATGCCCAATGAGAACAAATACCTTAGCATGCTGCAACAATATGAGGCTTGTATACTTCTGGTTTGTCCTGAGAAAACCTCTGTTAGATACACAGCTTAAATGTGGACCCACTGGCGATCTTGTCTTTATTCATGACATGTGCATTGTCCATAATAATAATAATATCTTGCTAAACAATGCCAATGGCTAGATAATGACAAGCGCAGACAAAACCAGTGGCTTCACAATTCTCTAAACTCCTAGTTACAGTGTAAATGCTCAATCCACTGAGCACTACAATTTAAGTTAGTATCTTTGGCCTTTTAGCAGTATTTTACACATTTCTGTAAAGCAGCAGAATTATCTATCTATCTATCTATCTATCTATCTATCTATCTATCTATCTATCTATCTATCTATCTATCTATCTATCTATCATAAATCCTACTCTTAGTTCCTAGTTTGCTCCCTTCTCAAACCAAATGTGAAAGTCATCGTTAAAGCCACTACCCATTTTGGTCTACACAGGTGCAAAACACAATAGCACCAACAGTCGTTCCTGGCTTAGCTGCTCGTGGTGCCAAATGTTGTGGTAAGTCTCCTTGGAGAAAAGCCAGGCTGAAACTGCCAAGGGGCATCATGAGAAAAGCATGTGCAGTGGAATGGGAGAAAGCGAGCCAGTGAAACGTCCAGTCTTGAAGGGGTTGCCAGGGTCCAGACAGCAGGGCGCTGGCTTTAAACAGACATGGTTCAGGGCCAAGAATCAACAAAGCCTTATGAGGAGGAGGGGGTGCGGGATGATAGTTACTGGTAAAGGGCTGACTCACTTGGGCCCCTTCATGGTTTTTTGGATAGTGTTTCCTAAATCATTCTTAGGTGTAGATGGGGCAGTGTGGCTCACAGCTGCAGGCGGTGTCACTGACAACTCTGTTGGGAAGAAGGGAGCGAGCTGACATGTTCTTTAATCTGGGAAAAAGTGTTCCTATATACACACACATTTAAAGGCTACAATGATACTGGAATGAATACTGGAATGACTGGAATTAGAGCTAAAGAATGTTCATCTCCAGGGGTCACTCTTTTGTGGGATTAATCCTAAATGACCACTTTAAGGGTCAGTTGACCTACAGCTTGACCCCTGTTACGTTACTATGGTGATGCTGCAGAAATGGTACCAGGAATAAGAACTAGGTTGTATTCTGAAGTGGGGGGTTGGTACAATACCGGACTATGTTTAGCAAACATTACAAATTAAGAAACTGTTAATTTAACAAAATAAAAGATGGAAAACAAATCAAATGTTTTTTACATTTTACAATACATGAAAAATATTATTACATTATTACATCACTATCACCATTAGCCACCATCTTAAAGACATAGAATATAGAAAAAAATGTGATCTTGTGCTTTATAGTCCCCTCACTTTATATTTAGTTCGGATTGTCCTATAATGTGTTCCATAATACTCTAATAACTTCTGCTGTGATTTTCTGGCTGCATAAGAAGTCTTGCCAACTTGGTGACAGTCTGAGGCTCCAGCCACACTGTATAGGATTGCTGCATTGTTTGCTCTGCATGGGTGGTCACACTGCCGACAGTTTTGTCTCCATTCCTCTACGTAATCCAAATCAAAAGAACATATGGGATAAAGCCACTTATAATAGCTATATGCTGACTATATTTGGTTAAACGGGCATGTATTTACCATCTCTGTATGCTGGTCAAAACTGAACTTTAAAAAAAATATATATATATTTAAATCCAAATTTGACAATCCTCAGAGCCACTGATGCATCAGACATTGACAAACAGTTAAGCAGTATGAGTAGAGTTTATGATATTTGTATAAATATAGCAAGAAATGCATCTTTTCACTGTATTTTGAATGGGACGTCACGCCCAGGAAACACATCCAGTGTGGCTGGGGCCTTACAATTTCTAACCTCATTCCAAATGTTCTGGCACCATAAACCCCACACTGCAACAAAAAGCTCAAAAAACATTGTTCAAAGGCTCTTTGCTCACCACACCAGTGAGGTCACACTTTTATTAGCCCACTCCTTTTTACTGTCAAACTTTGATATGCAGAATTGAACTGGCTACAGTAATGGAAACCACCTGCTGCTATCAAATCACACTAAACTTCAGCCAGGAGTGAAAAATACTTGAAAAGCTCCAAAGCACATAGTCCAAAGTTATTTTCCACCTAGATGTTTGCCATTCGAAAGTCAAGTGCTGCCTCTTGGGAACTTAAGTGTTCCCTTTATTTTAAGTTAAGCAGTGTTTTGCAAAGAGTTTATGAGGCCGAACGATAATGCTACAGAGGATCTCAAAGGATCAGAATCACAGGGAGGACTGGCGTGTCCGAGCAGGAAGCTGTGTCCAATTACATGTCAGATCCACTTCAGAGACTTACATCACCGCTGACCTGATGACCTGCACTGCAAACACAGGCAAGAACTCAACAAATGTGTGTCATAATGCAAGGAAACTGCAGAGTTCAGATTTCATAAACACAAGCCTTACTAAAACAAGCTTAGAGGTGATAAGGAAGTAGACAAAAGGCACAAGACTAAAAAAAAAAAACTAAAATAGTTGAAACTTAGACCTGCACAATATAATGCAAACTCAGCAAATTATCGGGAATCGCAAAATTATTTTTATAGGCTTCCACATGACAACCAATCACTCTTTGTATTTCAGAATAATTGGTCATTATCTCTATGCAACCTTCTGGTTTGGGTTCGTTTGGTCCTTTTGGTACTAGCTTTAGTGTTAAAACTAGATACAAATCTTTTAGGGTTACAACCCAGTCTTTGGGATCTTGTAGTGTAAACAATGCCTTTTATCAGTTTAACAGTTTCACTCCAAGTTGCTGTTAAGCCCTGTTTTGTCCAGGTGTTTTGTCCAGGTGTTTTGTTTTAACCTATACTAGTCAAAATTACTTCACAGACTAAATCAGTTTAATTAATCAAGGTTTAACTGTAGCAATCTTTCAAACAATTCTTCAAATTCCATTTATAAGAAATACCACTTTATGCATATATAATATGTTTGACCGCGTTTGTCTCTCGCCATGATGACCAAGACGTTTTAATTTAACAAGGGTGTCAAAAGCAGTTTAAGAGCTCAGCTGAAGTCAGTAGAGCAGAGCATGTGTAGGTCATAACTGTCAAAGTCCATTAGCCTAATCTTCTTACATTGAAAGAATGACAGCAAGCCACCTTATGCCACCAGCCCCTAAACAAAGGCCACGTCGGCACTTTAGAAAAACTAATGAAGAACTAAGTCATCAAAGATCCCCACATCGCACCAAGAATACATCAGTCAGAGCAAGTTCAGACAGGCACACATCTATTGGCTGCAGGGATCACAAACCCAGATACAGCACTGTCAACTATGTTCAAGAGAATGTACCATTAGTGGCATTTGGTATACACAAAACATATGCAAGCATTTTTTGAAGGCATTCTGGTCTTCTCCTGACTAAAAGGAAGCATTGGGCAAGTTGAACATCTGGGCAGACAGAGAGCATATTGTCTCATGTGAGTTCAATGACCTGCACATGACTACATGATGACTATATGATGACATACACCAGCCAGCTGATGGTAGGCAAGAACAGGTAGGAACAGGAACTATAGATTCAATAAGGCAATCCACTAGCTAGCTGTGGGCGCGTTTGTTCACAACATGCTAAAGTTTTAAAATGACATAAAAGTGTACAGTAATACCAATAGTCAGCATATTATAAGTAGACATAATATTTCTGATATGTTCATTCCCTACATGTTTTTTAGTTACCATAGTTTACTGCAAGTTTGAGAACCATCCTAATTGTACAGCAATATGAAAAAGTACTTTTAGAGGTCGCTTTGGGGCACAATATTTGCCACAGAATGTATTTTGTACACAGTCAGAGGTATTTCAAACTTATATTTTGATAAATGACCGGCATGATTTGTTGATTTCCGACCAACTCCACTTCCTGCTTGTTATGCAAAACCACTTCGGATTGGCCAACACCGCTTCCCCAAACATTTTCATTAGAACACGCTGGGATATCTGAGTCGCCACATATCAGGTGCACAATTTACCACAAATCACATTTCCAGCCAGACCAGGTACTTTGAAAGTTAGCTAGACCTTGAAATCTTCCAAAACACAGGAGTCAAAATGCGAAAGTTGTAGAAAGTAGCTCCTGTCTGAGTATATGTGTCACTTGAAGACCAAGGGAGAAGAGTTGGTGAAAATGAGGAACAGAAAACAGAAAGAGGGGAGGAGCGAGTGAACAAGAGGCAGGTAATACAAATACAAAAAGTGGTGAGAGCAGGCTGCACAGAGGGACCTGAACAAAGACTAGTCGAGCCTCAAAGCTACACAGTATTAAGACGCTCATCCTTTTCCGAGAAGTAACACACCTACTTTTGGCTGCACAACACAAACTTTGAAATGTTTGTTTATGTAGTTGAAGGGAGATGCAGCAGAGAAAATGCTGATATCATCCGAGCGTCTGATCTGATCACAATACAATGCAATTATTACAATGAACAGGATGACAACTAATATAGACTACATTTTGTACTTTATTAGTTCTTTATCTGGATACATTGCCATGATACAGATAAAGAACTAATAAAGACATTGTATGCAGTTGGTATATAATGGTTGACTATACAATTATAACTATGATGATTTCTTTCTAAGCAAGGAAGAGAAGGTTTTGAGCAAACTATAGGAAAACCATTCAATTATAGGTGGCTGCAAGCTATAGCAGCTGATAAAACAATCCTTTACTATGTGAATTTTGAGTCACCACTGTATACATAATACAAAGTCATATTTTGGGCAGCAAGAGAAAACGAAGCCTAACCCACGATAGCACAGAATGGTTGGCTTTGAGGCCTTTAGTGCAAACATCCATGTCATCAGTGATATATATGTTTTCTCTTTCTTTCAAGACATAACCAACCAACCCACCTGGCATGTGCAACTTTTTTTTAAATTTCTGCATGCCACATGACCTGATGGTGAGTGGGTTTCTTTCCGTGCGTTGCCAATGACGACGTCTCCCCGTGTCTGAGCGCGGTGGTGAGACAGGATGTGGTGCTGCTACAGTGTTACATCACACCACAGCCCCCAGTATGTCACAGACTGCAGCACTCTCAAGTTGAGCTGCTACTGAACTTTAGCCACAAAAACACTGCATTAGCTTGTACAACATGTAAGGGTGCAAGTGGTGGTCTGGTTAACAATGAAAATGATTTAGTATGAGAGTGTGCGGAGTAGAGAAACTATTTTAAGTGACATATGGAAATCATAAAGTCGCACACGTGTGGTCAACGTGGACATGAATCTCTTGGTTAGATTCCTGTTGAAATATAAAACATTTTACCAGAATTGCTGAACAACAGTGGCGCATTGTAATTAGGGATGCACTGATATGGAATTTCTTGGCCGATACGATATTTCAATTACCAATTTGCCGATACCGATACAGATTATTTGTTATGATTCTGATATTTCTTAAAACTCAGAAATCAACATATAAATAACTGATTTAAATGTAATTATTAATCCATAGAGATACTTTTTATTACATGTTGTCACACTAAAAGATAGACTTCTTGAATGGTCTTTTTTTCCACTGGCTGTCTTGAACCCTAAATATTAGAAGTGATCCTTTTTGCACAACAGGTTAACATCATCCATCTGTACAGGCCGATACCAATATTAGTCAACATTGTAAATATCAACCGATACCGATGTTGAGCCGATATATCTGTGCATCACTAATTGTAACGTTTGAAGTCATAGACAGACTGCACAGACATTGAAAAAACACAAAACAGACATTATCTACAATTGAAAAACATACATGTTCAAATCAGCTATTCATATATTTAGTATCAAATCGATGGCTAACGCATAACTATCACCTGGTACAACAAGCAGTAAACGGAATGTTTCAAAATAAACATGTCTTCAGGGTATGTATGCATCAGCCTCTCATGCCTGCTGAGGAGACAATGACGTGACGAAGCAAACCGCAGGTGACTCAGCTAGACGACAAGCTATAACAGGTCAAACATGACTACTGTGGTTTTACATGACAAGACAGTAGTTCCAAAGGTTCTCCTCCAAGAATTGTAATTCCAAAACCTGAGCTTCCAGTGAATCTTATATAGGCATTGCATATATTATAAAAAAGAAAAGAAAAACAGTGCCCAAAAGGATCTGACAAGCAGAATTACAAATACTGGTCAGGTCCTTAAAGCAAAGAACCAAATTTACTAAGTACATATTTTTTTGTTTTTAGTTAAAATGTCAGTGAATAATAATCTAATAAACTACTTAATAATCACCCATCTCTGATCACTAGTGTAACTGCAACATGCTAACTTTGTTCTCTTTACCATGTGTTTCTAGTTCTATGATTATAGTTTGCTGTAGGCTTCAAGTCAGTCCATTAAGGTTTGTTTTAGCTAAGCGAGATAACCGTCACATGTTCCATTAACACTCCCTTTTAACACACTTCAGTTTGACTCTACTTTAGTGTGGGAGAGAGGAGGGTTCTGATGATGGTGCGATAGGGACTATGACAGATGATGGTGTATTTTCTCACCCCGTCTTGGGTCTATAGCTCATCCTCCTACACAGATTCCTCCTCTCCCCGTCAGCGCAGTAGACGTCTCCACCTTCACTGGCTTCCTCTCTCACGGCTACAGGCTGCAGGTCTGCTTTAGCCCACATATGTAAAACTCACTGCGTTCATGCAAAATGGAGAGTTCTCATCAACACTAGCTAGTCAATGGAAGCATGAGTTGGAAAGATCGAATGAGGGGCATTAAGACAAAACATCAAATAGTTAAGTTTACCAAGAAACAAAGAATGTACTCCAAGACACGGAGAGAATCATTTAAGAATCATTTAATCATCACACTAGCAAATATATAGTTAAAGCAAAAACACAACCTTTTATGACCCAATAACATTCAACAACCAGATTTGAATGCTAAAAATCAGCTGTAGTGTAGAGTTGAAGTGGAGTGAAGAGATGTTTATGACTGCATGGGATTTGTGGTGACTGCCCCACAGGCAAAACGCAGAAGAAAAGTAGCTGACGGTAACGTGACAAAACCCCACACAAAACTGGCATGTGTCAGTGTTCCAATAAAACAGGTCACATTACAATTGTGTGAGAGATTAGGAGCACAGTAACTCAATACGAACACTGGAGGAGCAGTACGGGGGCACCCACAAATGGGTCCCTTTGCACCTTTCTTAGGCCCCATGTGAGCGGACAGCCATCTGGACACCAAACAACAGGGGAGCGAAAGAACTGCTGAGTTACATAAGGGCCCGGGCTCTCATTAGCCCACATGCAGACCAGCTACACACACCATTACATTATTTACACATGCATTATAGACTTAGATAGGGTTACGGGACAAACCCAGAGCCCACAGGAATGGGACCTAAGCCTAATAAACCACCACCTGCTGTCCCAACACTAAACAATTATTATAACCTAAAATATTACATAATTTTTTAACTATATTATTAAACTAATTAACATCTGTAGGCTTGAATTTTAAAAAGACACTGCCATTTTCAGTTGATAATGGGTGACATCAGGTGGAGCGGTTTGCAATGTGAATCCAGAGCTTAAGGGTAGAAGGTATATTTTTTCCAAATTGATTGATATTGACATTATTTGTTATAGCATTTGATATAGCTGACCGTTTGAGAAAATCCTGATGATGCCTGAAGACTTGGTGTCAATTACAAGTCAACAGTTATGTCTGAAATATTACAATATGACCATTTATAACTATGACAATGCCTTGATATTTTATCACTTTCTGTGAACACTAGGAAGCTAACGTGGCTCAAGCCAATGCTGAATTTAAAAACGTTGAGTTAGATCCAGCATAAACTTTATTTGCACCCAATGACTTTTACCTTGTAGACTTAACCTGGATTAGCTAAGTGCTTGCATACAATCGAGTACTGCTAAATATCAGGCCACTTGCTATTTTTCTCTCTACCTACTCACTGACAGCAAGCATTTAGCTGAAATTTTTTTTTATTTATGTATACTGTTCGCAGTTGCTCAGATTTATTTCACTTCCACATATACATAGCTGCTGTTTAAGACAATGAGACAAAAATGCCTAAAGATAATTGTACCACACAGAATGCTGGCACCGACATGATGTCTGGGGTTCACCGTCCACCACACACCAACATGTTCCCTGACAACATGATATCCAGTACATTTGGCAATATAGCTCATGTTTACAACAATTACACAAAATGCTAACCCTGGCTTTAAAAATGCATCCTAAAATAAATGTACTACAGACCTTTGGCTCCAACATCATGTCTGATTTGTTGTCTGGCACAGTAAGTCACCAGACATTATGACTAACACCATGATAGGTAGCACATGGGGCAGTTCCTTAGAAACAGCGCCATGGGGGACTGTGTAGGCTGGGCTGTGCCTGCGGACTACAGAGCACGTATGGCTCGGTGGATGTTTGGAGGCAGCCTCTCTGCGTGTTTCTGCCTTTTCTCTGGTTACCTCCCCCGGGACGCTGGAGGGAATCCCCCTCCCCACCAGCTGCTGAGGGAAGAGAGAGAAAGGACTGCAGCAGCCAACACACAAACATTTAGACAGACAGCTAAAAATATGACAACAACAGTCACATACTAAAATACAGGTGTTCTTTAAAATTCTCTCAAATTAAACAGTGTTTACAATTGGGTATCTGAGAAAGTTTTCTACAGATGCCCACAGTGGACAAACTAAGCACCTGCAGGTTTACTGTACATGACGTTAGAAAGAATAATCATATGACCATATACTCACCTCTGCTTTATGTG
Source organism: Philypnodon macrostomus (assembly GCA_036025475.1). Classification (NCBI taxonomy): domain Eukaryota; kingdom Metazoa; phylum Chordata; class Actinopteri; order Gobiiformes; family Eleotridae; genus Philypnodon; species Philypnodon macrostomus. The sequence goes on from JAVQKC010059620.1 coordinate 30,238, forward strand.
TGTTGTAAATATATCCTGTATTTACTGTACTATGACATTACAATATATAGACAAATGCCATGTTAATTAAGAATCACTTCAGTATTCCCATTCTCAATTAGCCCTTGACTTTCTCTGACATTTACCAGCATTACATTCAAACACTTGTGTTGTCAAAGTGTGGGGCAATTCGGAAGTCTCTGAGAAGCCTCCACAGAAGTGCAGACGAAGTGAACAAGCAGGCCACATCCGCAGCACAGAGGAAATCATACACACACACACAAACGTATCAGTGCAGCAGACAGGCACCGTTAATGACAGCGAGCAGATGAAAACAGCTGACAGCTCAGATACAGCCATATGTTGGGCTCGGACTACTCAATGCCACCATTAACCCAGCACAGAGTGGTATTGTAGCGGAGACTTAACAACTGAGTGGTTCAATAACACACAAGCAGCTAGTGTGGAGAGGCAGGAGGCTAATGTCTTTTTAATAGACAGATTCCTATGTGCCATTTTAAGAAATCTGGTGTTTTAGGCATCGTGGTGGATAAAGGGCCCCTAGAAAGTTTAACATGTCCAAATGATTTAAAAACTATATAATTACATGACTTAGACGTCTTAAGTAAAATGAGCCTGAACTTAGTAACTATTGAAACATACAAACTCTTAGACTCTGACATGGTAAGAGACTATTTTGCATACGTTTCTCAATATCCTGGCTTACGTTATCTTCTTTCCATCATAATAGCAGAACCCAGCTTCAATATCAAGCTTGGCCACAGGGTCAACTGTGCATTGTGCAATACTAACTCAACAATGCCCAGGAACTAGATACACAATGGGTATCAAGCTAACAGCATGTTTCTTTAGCTTGTCTATGCACCTGCCCATGTCAAAGCTAAGCTAGCCCTTTGTCTTTTAATATGAATAATAATTGCCTTTGGCTGTGAAGCACCGACTACAAAATGGTAGCTCTGCACAACCGCAGTACACAAGGGTCTTCTCCTATAACCCCTCTAGGACTGTGGCTGAAAACTATACCTTAAATAAATGCCGCCTGTGATGTGTTAAATGTTTTATGTCACATTGAGGACATTTCTTCTCACCGCAGCTGCAATTTCAAAGATGATTGTTCATGTTTTGTCAGTCTGCGCCATTAGATAGGCTACAAATTTTAACAGTCGCTGTGTAGGCCACTGAGAAAAGAAACAGTCTTGGTTTGAGATATTACCAGATAACACATTCATACGGTCTTATATCAAACTAATATTCACATGTACTAAACCTTGGTGTCATTCCTTTTGCACCTCCATAGCCTCTAAATATGAATAATAATAAACAGTTTTATGTAGTGCTTTTCTGGATACTATTTATGCCACAATCACAGTTGTGGTGCCATAGCTTCCCTGGGGTAAACTGATAGAGGGGTGTCAGCCATACCGTGCCTACAGCCTCTAATCCAAGGCAATGTCAGTGTCTTGCCCAAGGACTGCAGTATGCACAGGTTAGGCCACAGCTGAATCAAACGTATAAAATTATTTTGCATTTGGCTATGGTCATTACATGAATCTGCCTTCTACATATTGTGGCTAAAACCAGGTAAAAATCTTAACGAGATCAGTGCAAAAACCAGACCTTACAGTAAACGATTAGAGAGAAGATGGAAACATTCCTCTAGTACACACTGGCCTCTTCAGCTCATTCATTATTTCTCACAGTCAGCTGCTGTGTAGTGCTCAACAGCATATCCACATCCAGTGGTCACAGCAACATGGCCTGGACACCACTGTAGTAACTGCCTTACAATAACTGCTGCTGCAAAAATACATGATACTAGCCCCAGGCACTGTGTCCCCCACATCAACCCTTTTCAATAAAGTACAACTCAATATGGTTATTACTGTGGGGAGACCCTAGCAAGCGTACTGTATACTGTTAATAATCAGAGGCACTGTAATTGTTTGGGGGTAACACTGGACCGAATTATAAAAGTGACTTTACATTACTACCTCCACCAAGGTTCTGTTTTCGCCAGCATTGGTCTGCAAGTATTTTTATGGATGGTCAGTATTGGGCCAATTGGGGTAGATATGAAGCACCATCTAGATCTATAATTCTATACAAAGATTCTATACCTTTGCAACATAACGCCAAAAAGGATTTCTAAAATAAAGATTCTTTAGCAGAAGAAGATACTATATGTCCCCTGAAAAGTGGGATATTAATTCTTCTTTAACAGCAGCAATTCAGTCTCAATCAAAGTCTATGTTGACATAAGATTCCCTGCATTCAATAGATGGGCACATTAATGGGTGAAAGGAGAGAATACACTAACACCACTCGTGAAAAGAGTTTGTCTCTGCTCCTGTGTTAACCACCACCACTCCCTGCACAAAATAGCTGTGGATGTCAAAAAGTGTTGAAGCAGACTAGGGTCTTATAACCAGTGATGACGTGACAGAATAGTACTCAAGAATCTGCTGATCATCTCAAAGAAGATCAAATATATGGCGCAAATAGTGGCAATAGTGTTATAATCATTGTGTAAGTATGCTACCAGGCACATATTATGCTATCTAGGCTATGATCACACTCACAACACATTATGGGTAAATGTACTGGTAATTATGAGATGCATGCAAGAAAATAACCTCCACTGTCACAAGCTAGATGAATTTAATCAATATTAGTATCTAATGTGAGCAATGTGTTATTACATTATAGAAACAAAACATATTCAAATTACAAAAATGACCGGCAGTGTTTAAAGACCAAAACAAAAATCAGCATGTAGCCTTGTTCCTATAATATTCTGGTGAAATATTAAAGCATTTGCTAATGTTCTCTACCCAACCACTGACGAACACATTTTGTGCCATCTGCAAAAAAAGAAAATCACCTTATTTACACACAACTTTCTAACTTAATACAATGTATCCCATTTAGCACCACCTAAGTTTGCACACAAGCTAACCACTAAAACGCCAGACCCCTCTTGTAAACGTACTGGCTGATGTCACATTTTATCAGTCCGCTCCTTTTTACAGTCAGCGCACCCATACATCATTCACATAAAGCCTGCTTGTTCTCAAAGCATTTGCCCCGTGGTGTGTATCCATCAAAAGCAAAAGCCTGAGCCGCACACTGTACAATCACACGCACACGCCACAGTCCAAAAACAGTGCTCACAATGCCCCAGCTTTGTTGGACCTGAGAGCGAGTGTGTGTCTGACAGTGTACATGTGGGTAAACCTTTGACCTTCCTGAGGGAAACAGCTCTGTGGGGGGAAGCTGATGTTATCATAAAGAGACTGGCCCTGCAGCCCAGTGCTATCCCAGTTCAACCACTGCATTCATCTTCCCCTGAGCTGAGGAGGCCCGCTCAAGTGTGCGCTAGATAAGGCGCTCGAGTGGTGCAAACATGAAGAAACAGTGTCAATAGTGAGTTTTATACTGACCTTTCAAGAGTCACTGTGCATTTTATCTCTCCTAAATAGCTAAATGGACAGGCATGTGACTTAGCCCAGATGATACCCATCTTGAGATCACGGCTATGCCCTAATACTAGTGTTGCAGAGTCAGCTGAATCAGTTTGATAAATATCCAGCTTCTGAAGCATGCAAATTAGCCATGTGCAGTCACAACCAGGCCACAGTGCAACCAATTGTTTTTTTATTTATTTTTATTAGTAAATAATATTGGTCGAATTTACCGCCTCAGACCCAAGTTTAGAATTCAGACCATTTACTTTTAGCTTTATGTTAAAGACCTAGACCTGTACATTGAATAAGCACTTTCACAATGCTTGTTCACTTGTTTTTCTTTGGCTATTTCATCATGTAAGCAGACATAGAATAAACACTTTATGCTAACAGGTGATACAATCATTTAAAAAATTCTCTGACTGCACATTTAAGTGCTTTTTGGATTTCATTTTTTGGTAACTAGTGAGATCTAGGCTTGATAATACCCAGCCTGACATGCTGTATTACTGTGTCAGTAGAAATCATGGGTATGAGAAATAGCCTAGATCTTCCAAGTATGCAAGTTAGCCAAGTATTGGTTTTACAAATCACTTTTGGCGTGTATAAAGGAGCTAATGATTTCAACTTCAGGGCCTACGGGCTTTGACAGGCTGGTGCCAAGTGCAATACAGCCAGGTTTCAAGGTTCAAGGCATAGTACATAAAAGTCTGTAAGTGATGTGTACAGTAAGGAAATATTCAACCACTTAAACCAATTACATTTAGGCATAAAACTTCATCCAATCAATTAACCTGAGAAACGCATAATCCATCCGAGACTGACGGATGTTGGGGTTAGAGACTTTACTTGGAGAGTGAAAGTGTGTTAGTGAGCAATCAAAATTATTTCTAACATTAATTTAGACTGATTCACAAGACCTACAAAGCTATATCCACTGCTGAGCCATCCATACACTTTAGGTTCACATGTGGGCCTCTTATGTATACTGGACCTGAATGCGAGTGATACAGCAGATTCTCACAGCTGCAAAATCGATAAAGTCGGGAACTATGCTGTATATCATCACTGTAATCCCATTAAATAAGTACTTACCAAGCTGGTCTATTGGTGCGGTGGCTGTGGCTGACTGCATCACCGCTTCTCCTGGCCTTGCACTTTTCTTTTTGGACTCCTCGGTTCTTCAGATCCACTATCTAAAGCTAATTAACCTCTGCATGATGTAAAGCTCTTTGTTTCCTTTAAGCTCCAGTGGTCTTCTCGCACGGGGTAAGCAGAAAAACAGAGCTATTGACTTTCGGATCACTTTTTACCCTGTCTACATGTCGGGGAATTTAAAGCTTGGAAGATCATTCATAATTTGGGTATTTCTAGAAGGAGAAGAAGCAATGCATGCACACTATATAATATAATAGATAGGCTGCTCTAACCTTTGGAGCCACAAAATTAATAGCAGCTTAGTTCAGAGACATTTTGGTGAGAATGCCATACCACATCAACATCTTTAAAATCACTGATAAATGGGGAGGGGGCAAACAGCTGTTAATAGCTCTCAAATGCAGACAGCCTTTCTATACATCAAAATGGTCACCTTGCACTTAATAGAATCTCATTGCTACATGATTGGCGGAGCTAGTAGTTAGTAGCTAGTATCATTTACAGTAGCCTAGATGCGTGTGTAAACAGCAACAGCAATAAACAGCATACAAAAGGCTAACTAGTGTCTGGCAAGAGGGTCGGATACACGAAACTAGTGTCAGAATGTTGCTACTGGGTGATTGGGTGAACCACCATCAAAACATCTATTGACAAGCAGAGGTGCGTAGTACTCAGTTACATTTACTCAGTTACATTTACTCGAGTAACTTTTTAAATAAATTGTACTCCACAGAGTAGCTTTACTGCAAAATACTTTTTACTTTTTCTTGAGTAATCATATTTTGAAGTAACTGTACTCTTACTTGAGTAAAATCTTGGAAATCTAGAAAGAGTAAGAGTACTTTTACCACCTCTGTGTAAGAACAGCTTTATGTGAAAAATGTGATGATGTGGAAATTCTGTTCCTTGTGTCTTAATTTTTGAAAATATGATTTCCTTTTTTTAGTTTATTTTTTGAAAATATCAAAATCTGTTTATCTTTTTATTTTAGTAGTTTTTTCACCAGCCAGTACTTTTCTACTCTTACTCCAGTAATTATGTGAATGAGTACTTTTTACTTTTACTTGAGTAACGGTACTCTTACTTGAGTAAAATGATTGGCTACTAAACCACCTCTGTTGACAAGTAATGGTCACTTCATTATCCAACCTAAAACGAAACCCCTACAGTCAGTATTGCCACACTGCCAGATTACTGTAAATTTGTAATGTCATGAATCATTGAGCAGTCAAAGGAGAGTTACAATCCTTATTTTGTAAAATGAAGTGGCAAAAAACGGCAGACATTTTGTGCAATGAAAGCAAAACTTAATAAAGATTAACTGGATTGCAGAGTCTGTAGCAACTGAATGCAAAAGCTACCCTTTCCATTGAAATCCAAACTATCAAGATGCTCCCTGAAGACTAGGCTGACACATTGGTGAATCAGGAGTGCTGTCACCACACACAAACACACGCACACACAGGTAGAGAAACACATGGAGTGGTTCATTACTCAAATTGTAGACATTAGCAAAATAGGGTCTGGATGCTCCACACTCCACAGACATGTAATCATCTCCAAATTGAGCCAGGGTTGGAATTAGAGCAGAGAGTGAATAACCGTTGAATCAGTGTGCCATTGGGAATAGGTGATGTCAGCAGCAACAGACGACCCAAAATATATTCAGTCTGTTACCGAGTGAACTGGAATCTGTCGCCTCAGCTCACCGCACACGAGAGCCAAGATTTATGAGATTTAGCAGATGTATTTTGAAAGTGAATACAACCAGGCTTTGATATTGTACATGTAGCGTAGCCCAGATAATGGAAGGAAGAATGGGACTAAATTAATATGATCAAATTTATCAGAATTTTAAATGAATTAAAAACAGTGATTTCAAAATTCTGTTATTTATTGATTCATGTATGTTGCCCACAATAGAATCGCACACATCGCTGCGTCGAAGTCCTATTATGAATAACCCTCATTTAAAACCTGTGCAAATTTTGAAAAGCAGTGGCTTATAGAACCAACCAGGTATGTCCACTGTAGACGTAATAAAAATGTAAAAAAATAAAAAGTGACTGTACAGTAAAGCCAAAAATAAAACTACACAACGCTCACCATTGATCCCTAGATTCTCTTTGAATCCCACCTCAAAAGATTCTTGGAAGCCATTAAACACTTCCTGTAGAATTCCTGAAACTCTCCAGTGAAAAAAACCTTTAAAAAGGAAGAGCACCAAGACAGAGCACCACCACTAATTGACCAATCAACTTGAAAAAAACACACATCTTAATCACCTCCATCAGCATCTAGGTATGAAATATCCAAGTCATTAGCAGAGGGTTACCCACTAGCAGGTGTGTGTTTGTTTATACCAAGGTCTCTTCATCCCACAAGGCCAACACCTAGCTTGTTCTAAGCAGATGGCCACAATTACCAGAGCCGACAAGCAGCATTAGGTGGAAGGTAGCCTGGATTGATTTCTACAACAGGAATGGGGTAATCCTCTTTACAGCATAGAAAAGCAAAGGCTGAAGTGGTTCCCTTTTTGTCATCCGAGTCCGCTGTAAAGATCTCCACTGCTGATATTATGAAATTGACTTCCTGACTGAGATTAAGTGGCATATAATCAGGAAATTGCTTGGTGAGATGGTGCCATGTTGGTTCTTTAAGCCTATCATTTAATAATGCTAAGTAAACAAGGAAATTATAAGACGTCAGTAAAAATACAAAGTTCAGGAACCCAAAGGGAAAGGCTTTGGGCTTTAAACGCCACTTCTATCCAAGTAGCCCAATTCAGCAGACTAGCAATTTGCTCATTCTCAAAAGTAGGCTGCGTCGAAGAAGAGGAACTTGCAAATGTGACGTTTTTGTTGTTTTACCGGTGAGCTAGAGTGATTTAAACTACATATGATTTATTATGATAAAGGGGTCAATGGCGCTCTGAATGGGTAAGGAACGTTATTTTAAACCGGGAATTCTAACTAGCAAAAAGAATGAAAGTAGATCTAGTGTAGTTCATAGTGTGCTAACGGTGTTGTCAAAGGATTAGCCCCTTATAGCGTCAACGTTACTATTAACTAGAGTTAAACACGTGCCAAGGAGCCACTTCAAAAGATGTAAAATAAGTTCTAATTCTTCAAAGTCACAGTTTAAACGCGTGACTGACATAGCAGCAGAAGTGTCAACCAGGATGTAAGGAGGAGTATTGTGAAACGTGGGCCAAGAAGAGGGCGTGCGTTCCCGTTAGAAGAAGAAAGAAGCAGGTGGCGATAAAACAATAGGCTGATATCACAAGAACAACCCGCGGGATGGAAGTGGAATAAAAGCAGTAGAATGCGGACCGACCTGCATGTGTAATGTCGGACAGGTCGTAGTTCCTGGCGCTCCGGGGAAACTCCTTCAGTTTGCGGTTAGTTAAGTTGAGAGCTCCGCTCGCAGCAGCCTCCTCCAGCGCCTTCTCCACGCTCCGGCTGGCCGCTACTGTGGCCGGCAGCTGGGCTCCATCCCCAGCAGCCATCAAACACCGCTCTGCCTCCTCTTTTACTTTCTTTCAAACGTCCGCTCCACTTTCATGCCCCGTGGGTGCGTTCAGACTCACCACCGAGTCCTGCCGCGAGAAACTTGTTGAAAAGTAGAACGGTAAATCCGAGAAAAGGCTCTTCGTTCGGATGAGGAGCGATTGCCTGGCGCACACAACGGGAGAGCTCCCTTCCACTAATAATAACCGAGAGCGGTTCAAGCTGTCAATCTTTCAGGAAGCGGAGTCAAGTGCGCACAGAGTTATAAGAACACCGGGGGCTCTCTTCACAATAAAAGCCTAAATGACAACGCTATAACTAATAGCCTTTATTAGTAAGTCTTCTATACCCTTTAATTTAAGAAGACTAGGAGAAAATAGCGATTGACCAATAAAACTAATATTGAAAGTATACACTTTTTTTCTTGCACCAATGATGTTGCTGCCCTTGAACCCTCTCCACTGATCCGTAATTAGAACAACTAGAGTATTTTGGTTCTGTGTCGGAGAACTGAACTTTTGACCTTCTGGACCATGAATTTGGGTAGTTTACCACGTATTAATGAGGAGCTTCATATAACAGTAACATCACTGAGTAAGCCTTTACTGAGTGGTTCTCTAAATTTTTTTCAGGGGACCCATGTTTTGACCCAACTTTTAAGTTTGGTTCAGGACATTTAGGTCATTTTTGTAATAAATTGGGTGATTTTTGTGTTGTAATAATATTTTTTTTATCTTTTGCTTCTTATTTAATTACATTTTTACATTTATGATTTAGTTTCTTTTTATTTCATGATGCTTATGAACAAAAATAAAGAAATAATAAATCTCTAGCGATCCATTTTTGGGTCCAATGTTTGACTGCCTTTACTGAATATATTAGTAGAGGACCTCAGTCCAATAATATAATCTTATTCACATTTTTCAAAACCTATAATTAGCTTTGATTTTTCGAACCAATTTAAACGTTTGCTCACTATCTTTTTACTCATTTAAAATATGTGTGAAATCCAATATTGTGGACGGCATGGCTCAGTGGAGGACTCAATCATATAAGCGCTTTCACAAAAATATAAATCGAATCCATTATTATGTATTAGTTCTACTATGATTGTTTTGTCTCAAGTCTGTAATTTATGCGTCATTATATACTTTTATTTTCTTGTCCCCACCGGAAGCAGTGTCTCCCCGTCTGCTGAGCGCTGCTTTGTTTTCGCGGGGGTTTCTCTCGAGCAGCAGCAGCAGCCCGTGGTGGTGCAGCTCTGGAGGGAGCGGCTGCAGGGGGCGGGGTCCTCTGCTCATTAAAAGCGGGTTGAAGTGGTGTGGTTTGTTTGGATGTGCAAAACCAAACTGACCATTATATTCATTTAGGTTTGGCACAGTAACAGCAGTCAGCAGTAACCCCAAGCCATGAAGGAGCTGCTTTCACTAATGAAAGAAGTCTGTACAGATTTCTATGCATTTATAGTTTAATATAATTATGTAATGTACTGTATATTTGAATGGACCTATTAGAAAAATGACTACACCATGTATTTTAGTACAGTTAAGATCTTTAACCAAATAATCCAGCCTCAAGGTGCTTTTTTTGTGCCAACCCCGAGCCTGGATAAATGGTGAGAACTTATGTCCAGGAAAAATGTTTGACGATTAGTAGTACCCATTTACTCTGGCCCAAACCTCCATTTTACTTCTGAGATTTACATGAAGCTTTAATAGAATCACATTGTCCTTTGGGAGCTGGTGCGTGATAAGGACAGCCCGTCATCCACTATACGTGCTATTGTTCTGATAGTAATGTCATATTAATTACATTTGCCGGGGCCTTCCTGCTAAAAACTAAATACAGGATTACCACTGGAGCCAAATTAATAGCGGTCTGTCTGCTGTGTCTATGTACATGAGCTCGAATGCAGCGTCAGCTAGACTTTATAACCCTATTCTCTCAATAACCACACACCCACTACACATTACCATTGTCCCCTCCCTTATCATGCATCCATGCCTGCTTACAGCCCCCTGCTTCCACCCTCCCGTGGTCTCCAGCGTCCCATTGGACCATCTGTCAAACCCAGTCTCCCAGCTGCGGTCAGGGTGGGGTGGGGGGGGGGACTTTCACTAGATGGACTTGTAAAAATCCATTAACTGTCACCGGTTATGTCCGAGATTAAACCTGCTTGCATTATGCCCACCCCCCACGCAATGGTGTGGTATCAGCAATGAGATGGTGTGGCGTCAGCAATGAGATGGAGTGGTATCAGCAATGAGATGGTGTGTTATCAGCAATGAGATGGTGTGGTGTCAGCAATGAGATGGTGTGGTGTCAGCAATGAGATGGTGTGTTATCAGCAATGAGATGGTGTGGTATAAGCAATGAGATGGTGTGGTATCAGCAATGAGATGGTGTGGTATCAGCAATGAGATGGTGTGTTATCAGCAATGAGATGGTGTGGTATCAGCAATGAGATGGTGTG